>VRLP01000939.1:0-164195 GCA_009660295.1 Lophius piscatorius | reverse complement strand
ATTCTAAATGATAGTAGTTATTATTGTGTATCTAAAAAAAGTTGGATGTAATATGACGATAATAAAAGTGGACCAAGGAGGTATTGGTGTTTTTTGGTTATGTGTAGGCTATATATCCATGTGTGCATTTCAAATCTGTCACATGTTCCATGTTCAGAGTCCATTTTCGTAGTATTTATGAGGTAGCTGTGGCTCAGGAGTTGCGGGTGTCATCTATCTATCGGCAGGTTAGATGTTCCATCCCAAGACACTGCTCCATCGCTTTCTGATCGTGTGAGTCGCTCCTTAGAGCAGGTGTGCTATGTCTTGTATGGTTACATCTAGATGTGGTACTGGTAATAGATCAACTAGAGTCCAGTCCACAACCAGTAACCTCGGTGTTCGAATTGGTGAATGCTGCTTAAGCGCTGTGAGAGGTCGTGCAGACTATAATGGTTCTATATAAGGGCAGTCCATGTTAGTGGTAGTATTACAGTAACATTCTTTGGTAATTTTGGTCATTATATCCCAGAAAAGTCTGGGATATAATGGAATCGTCATCGCTGCTGCATCTGCGTCTGCCACTTCTGCAAATGGGTTGTGTTAATGCAATAATTCACAAACTATTTAATGTATCATTTTGAAATTTTATGCCTTTTATACGCACATACACCTTAGTGCGAGGAAGAACTTGATTGATTTGGGGGAAAGATCGGTGGTATATTTCAAACTTGAGGAAGCTTTGTCTCCAAAAGTTTCCTGGCTATAACTTCCCAACCCTTGATCTAAGTTAGTCCAAATTTGAGGCATATCAACTCATGGAAAAGGAGATCTATATTTTATATATCATATTTAACTATAATAGTTCATATTTTACTCACCAGGGGAAGGTTTTCTATGAATAACACTATTTATGGACACACCTTAACATTTAATTTGAGGATTTAAATACTGGTCGTTGCTCGTACAACGCAACGGATTGGGGGCTTTTCGTAATACTATTTGCAGTCAGGAACGACAGTTAAGGCCCAGTTGATTTTGGATACGTATTGAATTGTAAACATCCCCTTATCAGCAATAACATTACAATTACTAACAACTCAAAGAATAACACAGATTATCTTGTTACAATGGCACCGGTATGTGTAGGGTTATATCAGGCAGCGATAGGGAAGACTTGTTTGCGAGGTCTTTTCCTTGTTATGTCTGACGAATGATGTGAAGGCTGCGAGATATTGGAATGTCAGCACTTTGTATCAATATAGCGGTGCTTCTGTTTTTAAATGGAAAGATAACTTTTTGAGACTCGCACCTGATCGTGCAGAGATCTTCTCTGTTACAACAGATATTTCTGTAATAAAACCATTATATCTAAGTAATTCCCCACGTTAATTCTTTTTCCTCCAATGATCAGAAGACAAGATGTTTTTTCATCAAACAGCCAGTAAACACCTCATTCTCAAAGTGTGTTGGAAAGAGGAAAAGTTGGCAAGCACAAGGATGTTAGCGGCTTTGATAAGTTGAAATATTTTTAAATTTACAGTAAAGGCTTAGAATGCTGATGGACCTACCATGATACACTTATTCATGAGTTTCAAGCTCGAACAAAGCAGAACGGAAGTTTGAACTTGAAGTCAAGTTAAAAATGGCTGCTGAGTGAATATTTTCCTGCAAAGTCTAAAAGAAATATATATTAATATATTAATATGCATGTGAAGAGGTATCTGTGGGTGGCCCACTGGCCTTGTACACTTTGCATCTCGACATGATCCAGAACCAGATATTGTCAATTCTGGGAACACCTAACATGTGAATGGTTCAATATGTGGGGCTGTTATATGTGCATTCCCAATATTGAACAAGCTGTTGGGTCTCCTATTTAGAAGAGGGAGGATTGATTTCTTGGTAATTGAGTGTCGCGTGGATTTTCTCTCTGAGCGCGTGTGCGTGTAGCTCAATGAGGCAGTCTAGTCAGATTTAATCAGTCTCTTTAACCTGCCTTTTGGCAAGGTTGTTCCTCTACTCAGCACTCCAACATTACACTCCTACGCTCACAAACATAGACATAGGCAATTTTATTTTGTCTCTGTACAAACAGAAAACAGACATAGCATTTTAGCACTTTGAGATTTGATCCAAATGTAAAGTGTGTTTTAACTTAAATGTATTATTATTATATACCTTCCCGATTTCAGCTATTCTTAATAATTTTTACTTTACATGGATATTTGTTCACAGTTTTTCACACCCCATGCGAAATATAATACTTGACCTACAACAATAACTAGCTAACAGTCACTATACAGCACCATGAAATCGGCAGAAATCCTGGCCAGTAAAGGGAGTGAAAAGGCTCTACTGGAGCTACAGGGGGCTATGATTTTTGCTCAGAGTTTCAGTTGCACAGCCATTCTTTGTTTCTTTCCAGGATACACTTCATTATTGACGAGTATCAATACCACCAAGTTACTTTTATGTGGGGGAAATGCATTTTTTTAGTCGTTTCAGACAAAAGGTGAGTATCGAGTAGCTACAAAGGGTCATCTATTTTGGAACAAGATTGATTTTTCTGAGCTTTTTGCACTGGAAATTAAGGTATCAACAAATGATCTTGTGCAAAGTGACTTTATGTCACGACTCCTACTGATAGTTAGTTTAAGGTTACAAACTATTTTTTGTGTTGTGCATAACCCTGTATTAAATGGCAAGAAACCCAAATTAAAAACCCAAAAGTGACTTTGGGATTGTTACCTTTGGTGACTTCCTTCACAAACAGACAGATAGTGGCATCAAGCAACTGGGTATTGATTTGTGCTTCAAATCCACCAGGGCTGTTGAGCAACTTCAAGTCGCATATCAAAGGAACAGGATTTCACTTTGAAAGCTGAGACAATTAGTGTCCTCTCTGTTGAATCACTTACTGAATGTTGACACAAGAAAAGCAGATGAAACACAATGGAAAACATGCTCCTTCCCCAACTTCGTATGAGTGTTGTGCAGGCATCAAAATTAGAACTATGCCTACGCCGTCGTTCCTGACAGCAACGGTATGAGAAAAAGCTCCCTAACAAGAATAAATTATGAACTATACGATTCAAATAGGGGTAAAATATGATCTATACATGAAAGCCACCAGTTTGCTGTTAAAGGAATCAGAGACTGAAGTGGAAGGCACAGGAGACAATTGGCTACAGAGAATTTGAGAGATACTCAGAGAGTTTGTTTGAGTTGTCAGTAGATTTAAAGGCTGGCAATAAGTCAGATATTAATGGAGGAATCTGAATGAATTTTCCAAAAACTAGTGCCTTCATTCAGCATTCACAGCCTGAATTACTTTGCACCGTCAATACAAGTAAACACCCTGTATTCAAGATTGTATCAAAGTAACATTCCAAAAATATAATAATTGAAATATACTTGAAGTCCACTTTTGGGATAATATATGATTTCATTATTTTATTACATTCTATTATAACAATTAATATACAGTAATATTTACAATATTTATTTCAGCGTATTTTTAGGCTTATTGTGAAATGTATGTACAATAGGTGAAATTACTCATAAATGTACCATCTGGTATATTTTTATTATTATCATTTGCTATTATTCTTATTGTTAATGGTTCTGGCTAACAACAATGCTGGTGTATATCCCAGATATGATGCTTATAAGACTCATTTTGACAGTCTTTACATTTGTAAGTTTGGGAGAGTAAAATGAAACTAAATTTGATTAGTAAAAAGGGTTGGCAAAATTAGCTGTAGCTTCAACCTACACCTTTTCGGTCCAAAAAAAAAGAAAAAAAGGAGACCATATGAATTTGTATTTCTGTGTATATGAAGATTTTTTTGTTGTAGATATGCGAATATGCATGTGTGCGTATATGAGAATGGGAGAAATGTAAATATGACCAAAATAAATCAAATCTGAATCTTGAAAAAAAGAAAAAGACAAACAGCTCATTACATTTACATTTAAATGCTACTGGTCCTTTGTCGTGTTTGTTCCATCAACCTTTTTTCACCTTTCTGGTTTACTTTATTGAGTATGATCTTATTTGGGTTCCTGCACAACTGAATTCTCCATGTGACAGTCGGCTCTTCTCAGACGCATGATCATTGCTTCTCTCTCTTTATCACTGCTGCACTGCTGTGGTGGATCCATTTGAACTTTTATGGTCATCTAAGGCTTTGAGAATGAGGAGCACACACTCTAGAATACCCAAGACATGCCTAGAGTTAGAGCCTTAGCTGACTTTTATGGAACCGCTTCAGCTCAGAAGGACTGTTAAGTGAATTCATGTCAGGTTTTCGATTTTAATTCTAACTTCTCTTTGTGTGATTTATGGAACAGGCTCCCAAAAGGTAAAATATCATGCTTTGCTTGAGATGCCAGGGGTGTTTAACTTTAGCACATAGCACCTAAATGCACATCATGCTCCAAGCACTTCTTCCCCATAACTTACTGGAACCACATGTGTGAGTTCCAGGAGCTCCTAATTTACATATTAAGCACCCTGTATGGAATTCAGGTAGCAAACATATAGAATCACGTTAAGTGGTGCTTTTCAACAAGTATCTATCCCTTCTAGGAGGCCCTTAACCAAAAAGCTCCTGGAAAATGGCTCAGTCTGCTGGGTCAGGTAATGGTGGGACGTGGGCTAATCAGAAAGGGAGGGTGAGACTGTTTGAATGGTTTGGAGTCACCACCTTCAGGGACAGGGCAAGTTGGCTCATCACTCATCAGGAAGTGCTGCAAGAAAAGTATCACTCTCACACCAGGTCAGACATATACAGGACTGAGGATCCACAGCGGAGGGGGGGCACAGGTGACAGCCACTAACCTGACATATCCCCGCTTCACCCCTGAGCTGAAAGTTATTTTGTGCAATATGATCGATCAATCCCATTTTCAAATATAAAACCTGTCGCACCTTGTTGACTCTTCAGTACAGACGCATCTGTACAACAGGACAAAGTGTTGAGATGGACACTTTTCTAAATATTCACGAAGTCCAGAGGCTCAAAAACATTTAACAGCCAAGTGTATGACATCATCCTTAGTATCCCCAATCTGACAGATCTCTGATAATGTTGCTTTTTCTGACCCTGCTACATAACTACTGTAGTTGTATACTGTGTTATATACACATGTTGTATAACGTACAAGAAATTTACATACATCCTGAATTTATTTATATGTATGCCCAATGTCTGCTGGGATATGCTCCAGCCCCCACGACCCTGAACAGAATGAGCAGTTACAGAGAACGAATCATCAAAGATTATTCGCACCCACATTATACAAGCACCTCCTTGTGTGCGTGCATAAACTCAATAGCCAAAATCCTGGAGAATATACATTTATATTGATCTCAGACTGTACTGTTATATTTCTATGGAAAAGTATTAACACCTGGGCAAGAAAACAACAAAAATAATTGGAATCTTTAAGTTGGCTTGTCTTAACACATTATTAAGTACATCTTCCCTGAAGTAGTTTTTCTTGCAAATTTGATTTAAAAACTGAATTTGTATTTATCAAGTTTTAGTTCTCTTTACTAATGCAGCCTGTGTTAGTGCAGATGCTATTGGTAGGATTTTGTAATTCACTGACAGACCAAGATTTCTTGCCCATCGTAAAATCTTCTTACTCCACGAGAACAACTGATAAAGCATGCTTCCTGTTGGTTTTCACTATAAAGTGTTTGTTTTTTATTTGAACTAAAATGGAATTCCTGATTATGGATAACTTAAAATAATATTTTCAACACCAAAACATACATTTTGTGCAGACATGATGGATTAAACAGACTCTCTCGATTGAGCACAAGATCCTTGGGGGAATCGTTTAATTAGACCATCACGCCTGTTGTTTTGTATTAATAACTGGTTCACAGCAGCTGCAGCTATAAACACGGGATTCAACTTAATCCTTTGTCAAAGAAAACAGAAAGCCGACTTAATTAGAGGTCAATGACATAGAGGGTTCTGCTTTGTTTTAAACTGCAGAGGCAATGCAAATTACCAGGTCAATTCAACTCTTTGGTGTAGAACATGGTTCATGGTACATTTTCATAACACAATATTAAATAGAAGAACAGCTAGAGGTGAGATATATTTTAATGATTGATTATTAATGCATGTACTATACATGCTGGCGAAAGCACAAGCTTAGACTGAAGGAAGATATCTGATGTGGCACTGCCCCCGTGTGGCTGATGTATCTTTTGTCTGTAGTTGTGTTGTATCCCCGACCATAGATTCTTATTTTGAAGCATCTGGTGCATGCACAGCTGTTCCTCTAACATTTGTATTTGAGTTTAATCCTCATGTGCGGATGTCTGCGCAAATGACTACTGTGGTTTCAAATGGAACACAAATCTATCCTTTGTGTGATCCTGTGCTATTTCTCTAGTTGCTGTCATCCTGAAACGTGCAAAACATGCAGACACTGTTCGTCAATACACTTCACATTTATCCTCAAAAAATGTAATCAATAGATAAACCCATTAAAGACAAAGCATTTCTAAATTCTGATATGAGAATCAGCAGCTCTAAATATGAGGCTTTGCTCCTCTGCCAGAGGTGAGTTGCTGCCTCAAGTGAAGGAGTTTAAGCATCTTGGTGTCTTGTTCTTGAGTGATGAGAAAATTGACCGTGAGATGGACAGGTGCTTTGGGGCGCTACCAGCGGTAATGTGAGTGTTGCATCGGTCCATTGTGGTGATGAGAGAGCTGAGTCATAAAGCAAAGCTCCATATTTGCCAGTGGATCTTCATTCCAACCCTGACCTGTGGCTATGAGCTTTGACTGTAGGAATGAGGTTGCAATTACCAGCATCTACCAGCTTCATTCACAGGGTGCCTGGGCTCGACCTTAGAGATAAGGTATAGAGCTTGAACATTCAGTAGGCGCTTGGAGGAGCTGCTGCTCCTTCACATAGAAAGGAGCTAGTTGCAGTAATTCAGACACCTGCTTAGGATGCCTCCCTTTGGAGGTTAACCAGGTATCTTCTATCTGAGGGGAGACCCCAGGCTAGACCCAGATATAGCTGGAGGGATTTTATACTTCATAAGATCCATTTTGACCTGAGTCAGCAATATTACCATTGCTAGTTTTTTATTATATAAATTTACTAGCGTATGTGACGTACCTACAGTTTTAATTAAGTTCCTAACTGTACAGTTGAGGTAGAGATGACTAATGAGAGAGAGAGAGACTCTCACTTAACATGAAACACATCCAGTCGGTCACTAAACCTATAAATTCAATAGGCCAGGGCACTGGGGAAAAAATGCCATTCAAAAAATTTTTGAAGTGCACATCCTTTTTTGTTTTGTTTTATGGTGTCTTCTTGTAGTTTTTTGCTAACAATTGTGCAGTATTCGAAGATGCTCAATAAGCCTGTTAATGTTTTCTTGATGATCAGAATTCATAAGGAGGACGGCAGCTGAACTTCACTGTGGGAACATGCAATGTGTTGGATATGCAGAAGAACACACCGTATTAATTAACATTAGATCCTGTTGGCGTGTTTGGAGATGTCAATGAGCTTCTGTGCCACATGGGTAACAGGTACAGATGGTAAATATGTCGCTGCTGCTAAGATATTTGCTGCATATAATCATGCATCATAATTCCTCATTAATGATGTATTATTTCACATCCCTTGATCTACATATAGCCCTCCATCTCTCCTTCAGTTAAATATTCACATTTGCTTTCATGCTGTTAACACGGAGCGATTGAATATCATGGCTCATTTTCAAAATTTATACCCACAGACTTTAGTGCGAAGAGGAACCGGATTGATTTTTGGAAGGTAGGTTTTATATTTCTGACACTCAGGTGAGCTTTCTCTCCCAAAGTCTCCGGACATTATTTTTCAACCGTTAGTCTGA
Source organism: Lophius piscatorius (assembly GCA_009660295.1). Lineage (NCBI taxonomy): Eukaryota > Metazoa > Chordata > Actinopteri > Lophiiformes > Lophiidae > Lophius > Lophius piscatorius. The sequence continues at coordinate 156,311 of VRLP01000939.1, read as the reverse complement.
ATTAGTCCAATTATGAAATGACCAATGTGAAATAAATAGAAAAAATGTATACAGTATTAGGTGGGGGAGAGTGAGAGCAGATGGCGAGATAGAAATTATGCAAAGAAAGGGACAGTATCTGGTGACAGGTGAATGAGTGAATGGTATGCGTGTCCTCTGATGCAGTAAATGCAGAAGGATAGGGATATATAGTGAAGGCAGCCCTTCCCTCATAGAAAATGACAATAGATGATCGTAACCATAAAATGGAATGGTGATGGTCTGAAACCATGCTGCTATTTATTATAATAGAATTTGCGTCTACTCAAATATAAGCCACCATTTTTACAACTGAGAGAGAGAAAACGCTCAAATATTTTTATTTGTTTTGTTTTGTCGGCCACAGGAAATTTTTCTCCCTCCCAGTTGGAGGGAGATGAATTAATAATAATTTTGATTGTGTATTTGGTTGATGAAATTGGCTTATGCTTTTGCTCGCTAACCATACTTAGTGGCATGGCTACCTACATGCAGCTTAAAACCTGGCAGTATGGTAGGGTCACTGCCAATGTTTGAAAAACACAAACATACAATACACTCATGTGCCCATGCCAAATTTCTCAAGAGATGACTCTTGAGAAATTACATCATATTACATCACTTGTAAACATTCAACTGCTTGCTGTTGAGATGGTGTCCAGATAATGGAAGGACGATCCGGTCTTCAAGTATACATCAACTTTGAATGGAGTTTATCAGAGAAGCAACAACGTGATGTAACGGTTGAGGCCTTAATCCCCTGACTTCCCTGCTATTGGGCAACAGCAATTACCCTGATCCCATTAGGTGTCCATGACTCTATCACTGGTTCACCAGATGTCCTTCTTTAGACTTCAGTAGGAACAATCTGACTGGCTCTGACCCAGTCTGTTCAGCACTCTAGCAAGGCTGACGGTGAGCGCAGCTCTGTTTAGCCTCATATTACATCACAGAAAACCTCCTACATTCCCTTTGACCTATTGTCAAAAATTGAACAGAGCAGCTTTGAGCACAGCGCAAAAGTCTTGGGTCTGTCCAGTACTTCTTGTGCGCCATCAATGCTTAATTTCTTGAACCTAAAGCTGCATATTTCAGGTCATCAGAACTGGAGGTTTATGTTTTACAGCCAGAGTAAACATGGAAAATTAGAGAGATGGGTAATATGGAGTTAAAAATATCCTTGGCTCGTTTGTGTCATGTCGTTGGGGCTGATTTTCTATGTCAATATGGGTGAACACAGACTAACAGGACAGAGAAACCCAACTGAACATGAAGGAATATCGTTTTGATTATTTATGATTCACATTGAGGAAATTAATAATTGGCTTAACTGACACAAACAAGATCTCTTTGGTGAGAAGCGCAAAATTAATTCACTTAATTTTAAGGAATTAGAATGTATTCTAATTATTTAATTAATTTCTGGTTAATTGCAAAGCCCTAGGTGTGAAAATACACTATGAATAATCCAGAGAAAACCACGACCATTTTGAACCTTTTTTCTATTATGTCCCATAAACGTCGGGAATACTGTATTCAAATTTTATACCCAGATAGACGTTCGTGTTCGGAAGAACTGAAACTGCGTTTAAGTGGAGTAACAAGTGTTCACAGGATCCGGGTATTGTTCGCATGTACTCATGCTAAGGAATAAGCAAAAGAACAGAATAATGTATTCCCTTTTTTTTAGCTCACCCTTGCCTTAAAGACATGACGTTTACTACCCTGATACACCAGTTCAATGGTATGCAATCATTACTGGGCCATCAGTGAGTACTGGTAGGCCATTACTGTGACCCGTTTTAGCCAATTGGGCAAGTTGAATCTGCGACTGAGTCCATCAGTGAGAGAAGTCAGCCAATTGGTTATTAAGATAAAAGTCAATGGGTATTAAAATTTGGAAAAGCTATTGGTTGCAACCCAGAGTACAACTCAGACTCAGGAGAAGCTTTAAGAGGTGTATTACTTCCATTTGTTGAAAAAAGGCTGTGAGGTCATGCAAAATTGAGCAATATTGACATTGTTTAATCGAATACATGATTACTATCCCAATGAGATGGCCATCTGGAATAAAGATACTGAACAAACCGTTTAACGTGCGGATGTAGTAACTTCATCCCGCAAACGTCGTATATAATTCTTTGCACGAGGTTGCTAAACACATATGCAAAACGTAATCAGCAGTGTTTAGAAACAGAGCAGTGGCTTGATGTGTTAAAATCATAACAATGCTTTGAACATCTGCAGTCAAAGTTTATTTCCCTTTTAGATTGTCTCAGACTATTGCCACCTGCTGGTTTTATGTCCTATTTCAGTCATCAGTTTGTTTATACGTCTCTAGCGCTTTATTCCAGCTCTTTGATGCTATACTTTATGTGGGATTGTAAGAAGACATCTCTATTTTTCATTTGTCCTTATTTTTACTTTCAGTGGATAGGGATTTTTAACTTCATAATGCTATCTATTTTTATCTAATCTTGGCCTCCCAGCCCATTTATCTGACTGTAGCTGCCTTACCAGACACCATCATTTAAATAGATTAGAACAGAAAGACCATTCATCTTATCTGTGCTGAAAGTCTGGTTATGAAAGTTGCTTTTCTATAACCGCGGGGTTAGAATGAAAAGAACTTCATAATTCTGAAAACGTGACTTTATTAATCAGACTCTATAAGGGAAGTCACGCTCTCTGAATATTTCTGTTTAAACATGTTATGTTTGACAATTTTGACTTCAGATCAAATGAGTTCTACATGTAACAAAACAAGACAACTTCCCATCACTGGTTGGTTTGTAAGGGATTCGCCAAGATGGAAACAATGACAATGGCCAGAACAAGGATATCGGCATGGAATATCTCAGAAAATCAATCTGAACTGAGCAAGACATGTCATCCTTGTGGAGAGATCCATAAGAGTGCAGGAGAGGTCAAGAGCATCAGAGCAGGTACAATTGAGGACAGGGAGACATTCGAACAAAGAACACACATTTAGTCTGATGAGATGGAGATGAACCGGGCCTGGAAGCGAACCAGTCCTTGGGATCACTCAGAGTCTGTATCAACACAGGATCACATGCAGACCTCCTCCATTGCGAACCTGGGGAGCCAAGCCTTTGAAGGAAAAAAATGGGATAAAAGCCCCACACAGGCAATTTAAAGGGGCCAGCCCTGAGATCAGACGAAGAAGGATCATCAAGTTGATCAAGACCAGCACTGAGGCTAATGAACTTAAAAACGTGGAAGAATTTTTACTTCTTTTTGTCACGGGTATAGACAGGATTTTAAAATCAGCCTGCAAGGACAAGGACAAGGAAAGACACTGCCACCCCATCAACTAGAGACAGTTGGGGGTAATGGTCGAACAACTCCATGAAGGTTGGGCTGTGCTGCTAATGTGATTGGAACATAGCATGTCAGAAGTAACTATACCTGATTGTTAAGTAGGACCCAGTGTAGCCAACCGCTATATTTCACTTCTAGGTTTCTGTTTGATTGATCACAAAATCAAATGTGCTTTCATACAGAAGTGCCTTGATAGACGAAGACTAACTGGATAGTTTGACAAATGAAACATCTGGTTACCTTCCCCAACTCTGATAAAACACGACATACTTGCCTGAGGATTACTATCCATGACTATCTCTGACACTGTGGACAGTAGTTCCCAGATGGACCCATACGTATAGCTTCACTTGAAATGAAGATAGGAGGGGTTGACTAAGTAAGAAAAGCTCTGCTTTTTTGACATAACCAAGTTTTAGTTAAAAATTTGGAATCAAGGTTGTGCTTGATAATAATTTAATTGATTAAAGACATTCAGATATCCCACCAAGGGCCTGATATTTAGTAAAGCTAGATTTAATGCTTTAAGTATTATTCACCCATTTACACTACTTTTTCTGTTACCTTCAAGCTTCCAGAAAACTGGGTCATGAGGGAATTACCCCTGGAGCAGGGACCCTGAACACATCCATGGAAAACATCAACTGAATGTGCCGTCCTTCTAGATGCTCGGGAGACTGAAGAGGATGTTATATGACGAAAGTGGCTTGATGGGTGTGGTAGGATATAAGTAGACAGCGATCCATCTTTTCGTCCAGTTGGGTGGAGGAAGGGGAAAGGGGAGAGAGAAGTGTGACATAGATGGAGAGTGAGGTTTGGGCACCTCAAAAGGTAGTTATAAGTGTTGGTTGTCATTATCTTCCTCTTTGTTTTTGCTGATCTTATGAAGAGAACACATGGTAAATCGTAGACACAGGAAATCAAACAGGTCAGAAGTGAACAATTTTGCCTCAGACAAATAGAATTGCCTTAAAATGGTGTCTATACGCACAGAAATTTTTGCACTGTCCAAAAAGTGTTCACTGCAAACAATATGCTGAATCTCTCAGCTCCACCTCTAACAATATGCTGAATCTCTCAGCTCAACCTCTAACCGGTAGGGGAGGGCCACTGATAAACACTACAGTTTTTGACTGCTGCTTCTTTCTGTTTCACACGTGGATGTACAGCGACAACACGTAGGATTCTTTCTATGATGTCAGAAACCCATACCAGGTTATTTCACAGTTTCTGCTTCATGATATGCTTCAGAGTTCGTTTTTTCTGTTGCCTTATATTTTACAGTTTACTCTCAGTCCTCTCTTTTCTGTGTGAGGATGGGATTTTATCGAGGCCAACAGTTGGAGGTCTAGACTCCTACCACACAGGCGCTCACCTGTTCTTGATCTTATACTCTTGATCTTTGCTTGTTGTTTTACCTAATTTCCTTCGAAAATGTTTCAATCTTGGGGATCCGCATGATAATTCCAGTGAAACCCAACTGTTTCTCGGCAGCCTTGTTTTTGCTAAAGTTATGTGTAAGCTTGCTCTTCTCAAATTCTTTGAGGTAAAAAATAGCCATTTTCCTTCATGCTTGCGTCTTATCAGTGTATTTTGATTTCTAGCACTGCAGCCTTATGTCGGAAAGTGTGGTGGTCACTAGTAAAGAATGGGAGCATCTTTCTGCTTTTTAGCTTGGGCCTACTCAGGACTACTCCATCTATCCAGTCACTACATTGTAGAATCGCTGTTGGTAATCTATGCCCAAGCTGTACTGAGGTCATAAAATAATTTTGAAATATGAATTTTACAGTAATTACAATTATTTTGGACAATTTCCAAAAGACAGATGAAAAAACAGATGAGATCAGGCATTACAGTGTTTCCACTGTTAAAAAACAGAAAGAAAGCAGCCAACTCTTCAAGAATCATTGGACCTCCATATAACGCCAAACTTGGCTAGAAATTTCTATATATACAATAGAGATTATCCCAAAGTCAACATCAATGATACTTTAAATTCTAGACGAGGAAGTTCCCCTTCAATCTGCTGTAATTGAAAGCCAGCTGCCATCGAACAGATTGGCTGTGTTTTCGGATCAACACAACAGAATACTATCTGGGAGGATATAATATTTTTATTATCCTTGACTGTTCCATAACTGTTGAGGGAAACGGTGGTGTGGGAGGGAAGAGGAATATTTACTAAATAACAGATTAAAAAACCTTTGATTGATAGTTAAATTAAGACCAAATGCTCAGCTTTCAAAATGCTCCCTGAATGATAGCATTTTCACTTTAATCTGAAAAAATAAAAACTGTTAAGAGGTTTATTGTTTCAACAGCTGCAGTGTCAGTGTAACCTAAAACATCTCCATAGTTGTTGCCCCTGTAATAAGGCCATTGTTATATAAATTGCAAATCATCACAGGGCAAATACCATTGGACCAATGGCTTGGTGCACTGATGTATACAGGATCTGGCATAAGCTATTTGCAAACACCCAGATACATGTTAGAAGAGCACTAGTACCAATCAAATGCAACCATCAGGTTTCATTTATCACGTTATTGCATCCATTCATACATTTTATCAACTCATGCGGGTTAGGGTTGCACTGGCCAAGAAGGGCATTACAGATGTCCCTCTCCCAAACAACAAATCAAGCTGCAACCTGACAATGATTTTAGATCATACTCCAATAATCTGTTATGCCAACTCAAGATTCTCTAAGGCCCTCAGTCCAAAGATGAAACTTTAACACTTGAAAATCTTAGGGGCAGAGGCTATAGATCATCAAATTAATATTTTAATGACTCCATGACCTTTCCTGTAGCACAAACCTTACTCTTACAACTCTATATTAGCACTCTAACAGGAGAAAATCTTCATTATGTTGTTTGTTAAGTGATGGAATGGAGCGAGCATTCTGCTTTTCGTCTGGCTTTAGCAGTTTGCCATCGATTGAAGGAGACTTTTTCGAACAATTTTTAAACAAACAAATCCCTCTGCAAAGGACTACTTCTGTCTCCAGGAGTGAAATTCATCTTTTCAAATTTTAAAACGCACATAGACCTTAGTGCAAGGAAGAACTGGAGTGTTTTTGGGAACGTTAGGATGTCCATTTCTGACACTAGGGGGAGCTTTGTCACAAATTGTCAAGCCATAATTTTCTCATAGGGCAAGCTTTTTTACGAAAAACACTGTTTTCCAGACGTACTTCAAAAACTTTCATGGATCATTTTTTTTAAACTTTCCACCCATATAGACCTTAGTGCATGGTAGAACTACATCGAGTCTAGGAAAGGTTAGTTTTATATATCTTAGACTAGAGGAGCTTTGGCTTCAAACATTTTGGCCCAAAAATTTGGCACTGTTTGTCTGATTTTGTTGAACTTTGGTGAATATGAATAAACTCAAGGAGATCTATCATCTATATCAAAATTCAATCTAAAAGTTCATATTTCACTTACTCGGGGGAGCTTTCTTTATAAAAAACACTGATCATTCATAACATAAGAGCTGAGTTCAATCAGAATGATTGCTAATACAACGCAGGGGATTTGGCACTTTTTCGGAATATGACCTTGCTGTCGGAGACAATGGCATAGGCTAAGTTCATGCATGAAAGGGTTAATGTATGCAACTGTTGTCTCAAATAAAGTTAAATACCTCTGTTCAAGGTTTGTAACCAGCCAATTGACAAGATCCACTCCAAAATGCAATCAGTGCTTTCGTGCCATATGCCCATTTTGTCTTTGAAATTAACGTGTTGGAAGAAGTAAAATCAGGCAAGGCTAATGTTCTAAGCGACCTTGGCCTGATCCAAGTTGTGATTGCCAGACACCTGGGTCAGAGTATCTTCCGAACTGCAGATTTTTGTGGGGTGTTCTGAGTTTGCAGCAGTTTGTTCTTAAAAAGAGGACTAAGGAAGGATAATTGATGAACTGGCAAAGGGATCTGGGCGCCCAAGGCTCACTGGTGCACACGGGGATTGAAAGATAGCCCATGTAATCTGATCCCACAGAGGAGCTACAACTAGCTGAAAAAAATGAATACTGGTTCTGATAGAAAAATGTGTGCACATACAGTGCATCGATTAGCTGTTTTGTCAACAAAAGGGGACTCTACACAGTATGAGGCAAGTGGTTTTAATGTTAAGGCTAATTGGTGTCCGGCAGGTTTTGCGCAATCCTTCTAGCACAGAGAGAAACATACAAACCAACTCCAGCAAAAACATTATCTGGTTGGCAGAGGTAGTAATGAGACTTAATGTGTGTTTTTGCAGTGCTTCCATGTATTAGCAGTGCTGTGAGTATTTTCAGTTTTTGTTTCTAAATTTATGAATTTCAATTGAATTGACGTAGACAGACAAGGTGTGAGATATCCCTGTCATTAAAAGGCTGACTAAACTTCATTTTGTACTGTTCACTATGACCTTGCCTTGGACTTGTAAAAAAACACAAACTAAGCTTACATTGTTTGTCCAGCCAGCAAACCGTGTGACACTGAGGAGATGTTAATCTGACAGACTGCAGCAACGTGAAAAAATTGTGACTATAAAGCCAAACTGAAAGTTAAGATCACCTTTGTAGTCCTGCAAAATGCCTTTTTGTCTTACATTGGGGCATTTATATTCCTGTTTAATAGAAAATGCTCTCCAAAAATTTTGTATCTGAATATTTAACAATTTCTTCTCCTAAAGCTTGACTACTCAGTTTGTAGGTGTAGATATCATCTTCATCTCACTCTCTCAATCCCCCTCCTCCCCCCCTCCCCCACAGCCTCCCCCTCATCTCTAAATGATTAGCTGAAGTTTGATAACATGCCTTATTTATACAATCCCAATTAAAATCCAGTTCCACATTCAGGCTTCAGGCACCTCATGCCAAATACCAATCATAAATTATGAAAAACACCAACATTTATTAAAAACACACTTCGGTGCATGCCTTGTCTCACCTCAGCTGCTAGCTTTAATTTAAGAAGGATTGTCTGAGTGTACTCTGAACAAATGTAATGTTTCTGAAGTTCAGAGCTGTCTGTTTGAAAGGCGTATGTGAATGTAAAATAGTTGGAACGTGGAAATAGTATGAGATTTTCCGTTTCTGAAGAAGTGGGATTTCATGGAAACAGCCCACCTGCTTAACTAATTATTAGTGAGACACGGGAAGATAGTTGCCTGAAAATGGCTTCATGAGGCTGTTGGCCAATTAAGTTTAGTTTTAAAATTCTACAACTGTTGTAACATGTTTTAAAGAGATGGTTGGTGAAGTGGGTACTCCAGGGGTTTCAGTCAGATGGTTTCAAGTCCACCTTGTTTGCATGTTCTCCCTGTGTCTGCAGGAGCTCTCTCCGGCACCTCCAGCATCCTCTCACAGTCCAAACACATGCAATGTAGGCGAATTAGGGAATCTAAGTTGATCCGGTGAACCAGAGAGGAGACGTATAGTGGTACTTCTTCAGGACTAAACCTGACGCGACCCCAAAATCAAATTCAATTGCATTTTGGCTAACTTTTCAGCTAATGCTAATATTAGCTATCAAAGTTAATCTGAGGAGAGGGGAAATAATCAATGTTAGATTTTGTTAACATTGTTGGAAGCTGAGGCCTTCATTTTGATTAACTGGATTAACTTGAAAGATCCTTGTTTATTTTGAAAATTTCCATTTTTCTCTCATTCCCAATTCTAACAATTGCAATAAATAAGTTCTTTCCAACTTCTTCGTACTTATATTGAATGCACCTCATGGTGGAGGATCCTGACTATTTCATTCTTGTTATAATTAGCCTTAATGTTTATATTTGAATTGATCCCTGCATTAGCTTGGGGCCCACAGTGAGGCACTGTAAATGCCGCGAGGACTGGACTGTAATACAGAAAGCGTTTAGTTTGTTTATATAATATCAGGTTGGTATGAAGTGTTGGCCTGTCCCTCTGTTTTATGATGCAGTTTAGAACTAAAAGTCTGGACTGAAGTGATGAAAATTTATGGGATTGGATAAAATACTGTAGATGTTGTTTTCCTGGGGGGACAGGATTTCTACTTTTAAACAAAGGAAATAAATTGCAATGCATCCCAATTTATTTTATCAAAATACACAACATATTGCATGCAAATGTTTAATATCCTATTGTAACTTAAGTATTATGATAATATATTTTCAATGGGCCCCTTGCAAATTCTTTCTCAAGGCTTTTGAAATCCTGCTAATAGATGGACAAATATATGGCCAATCAAACTAATTAACATCCATGGCAGAAATGATTACTAACCTAGACTATTTTCATGAAAATGTATATATAATGATTTAAAAAATATATATCTTTAAGATCCCTGTTTCAGTTAATAAAAGTGAAAATAAAAAAATTGCATTCTCAATATGCTCCAGATCTGACAAGGAGATATGTATATTCTTCAAGTGTCTTAGAGCCAAAAGACAGACAAACAGAAACAGATCAACAAACATGCAGTGATAAGCTCCACATGCGCGAACACACACACACGGTCTCAATAGCAACAAATCCGGTGCATTGATTTTAACAATGTATTGTATGTACTGACTCATCCAGTACAGGGAAACACTGGCTGTCAGTATATTTCAGCCATTTCTGAAATATATATTTGTGACGTCGATACAGAGACATTGCCGAGGCATTTTTCTACTTCTGAAGGAGTGACATCTAGAGTCTGAGACCTCGTTTAGTGGAGGATGTGGGCTGTTGGATGGGCACCAGTGGAGCTAATTAAAGGAGTCCTTCGTGCATTATTTAAAGTGTACTATGTTAATGAGGCAGTCATGATGGCCGGCCTCCTGGATACGGTTTCTTGGCTAGAATAAGAGCGATCAATGCTGCAGCCAAACACACACACATCCAAGCACACACACACATACTGTGTTTCTTTAGGACCTGCTGAGATGAGACGGGTAATTATGGTAGTTTTATCAACCTGCACATCTCTTCTGGCCATAATACTCCTTCTCTCACATGCTCACAGCCATAAGCAAACTGTATTGGCCTGTCAATCAAACATGAACCGTTTTGTTTTGAAAAGTTTTACAAGGTAGAAAATTTGACCAGGAGAATTGTTAGGCCTTAAAAGAAATATTAGGCCTTAAAAAGTAAAATAAATAAATATACTAGCTTTCATTTCCTGTAACTTCCTGGTAGTCGATACTAAAATATCGATAATTCAGATCCCAATGTTTCTCTTTCGGAATCGTTTCTCGTATTAAAAGATCGATATTTAAACAAGGTAAAAAAGTATTTTTAATGATCACCACAAACACAGTAGAAAGTAATGGCCCTGTCACCAGAATTTAGTACCAGTCGGAACTAATGGTCAGACAAATCTCTGCTCAGTGACACATTGATTGTCACATTTTTTAACCAAACAGATTTCAAATTAGTTGTGTTGGGGGTGTTATTTTGCTTCAGTATGCAGAAAAGCACTTCATTTCTTATACATAGTCTCTGTGAAGCGGTTATTTTCAGCAATTGAATAAATTATAACATATTGGAGAAATATGGCTTTTGGCCAGACTATAGCACTGACCTCCATGTCAGTGGAAAAAGGTTCTTCTAATAGAACTGAAAGGCAGTGGTGTCCTCTATGACCAAGTCATTCATTCATTCCTTCATTATCCATTAAGCTGATCTATGTGTCGGCTCTATGAGGAACTGACGACTCTTCCGGGATGTACCCCTTGTCATTCAGCTGTTTGACAGGAAAGACAGGAGTATGGACTTTTCCTTCAAATGATGAACAGCTTTCGTGACTAATGGATTCTCATGCATCTTCAACAGCTGTTCATTACTGCTGGCGGGAGGTTGTTGCTGTTCGTGTTGTGAATAAGGTCCAGATTCAGTTGTCTGTCGTTGCCAGCGTACCTTTGGACACGAATGTTTAAAATTGGAGAGGTGATTTGATGGCAGTTTAATTGCAGGAGTATATGGCTTATCACCCAGGTCGAAGTACCCCCACTGACCTGATATGTTTAAAGATATAATTATAAATAGCCTACTTTATTTTACTTTTCTTAGCACCTCAAGCTGTACAAAATTTCAATACCGGATTGATATCGGCAATATCAGGTTGTATTTTACTTGGTATTGGATTGATAGGGAAATAAGTGGTATATCGCATACTGAACCAATCCCACTCAAATTCATACTTGGGTCACCAATTCACCAATATACCCACACACTGAACAACGTGTGTTCCCTCTGGTTTGTGTGGGTACCAGAGGGAACCCACACAAACAGTGAAAATATGCAAAGTACACAAAGGAATCATGTCCTGGAACATTCTTGCTGTTAGGCAATTGTGCGACCAACAGCTGCCTCTATTGTGTCAATGTACATAATACATTATTCATAACTTATTATGATTCAGGTCTGAAATATGTTAAGATAGATTTTAAATATAATAAGTCATGTAACACAACGACAACTGTCTTTTAAATATCAATATCATTTTTGAAGTGACTGGGCCTCAGATATTCCTCTATATCCAGCATACATTTTTGCTAGTATGGAGATAAGTTAGGCCTAAAATGTAATTTATAATGATCTTAAAAGACTTTAATTTAACTTGTTAATAATAATAATAATAATAATACATTTAATTTATAATGCACTTTACATTTGGATCAAATCTCAAAGTGCTAATAGCTGGGATTGGTTTCGTTTTCCATGAATGCAGCAATTATTTGTGCAATCAGAATATTAATTGTGCAGGTGCATCAGTTAATCCTTCCATGTGTGTCTTGAATCTTTTTGTATAAGTTGGAAATTGATACATGAGGTGACAGGCAATTCCTGAAACAATTGGAGACAGTTCCACAATATTTTTGAGAGCCAATGGAAAAATTATAATAACACTAATAGAGGTCAGTGATGAAATATAAGTGTTATCCACTCGATTTTTCTGCTGGAATCCATCCAGTCAGTGTTTTCCTCTGGAATCTGTCTTTCAGGTCTCTGACAGCTCATTCTGAGACAAAGTCACAGGGGTGCTGAGCTAAGTGATGGAGTGGAGCTGTCAATCACAGCCATAAATAATGAGTACACATCTATCCCAGGGACTTGTTGCAGTGGTTCCTCCATGTGAGTGGGTGAGGCATGCATCAGGTGTGTGTGTGAGAGACAGAATGAGAGAAGAATGGAAGGAGGGTTTAAATATGAAAACAAAGCTTTTTTTCCCCCTCTTCAGATATCACAGATGAACACTGTTAGATCCTATATCTTCCGGCTTTACCAGGTGATCTGTTCCTTCTATCTTCTTGCGATTGCGGATTAATGATAGCAGGTCAATTGTTTGTTTCTCAATTTTATGATCCGCTAGTCGCTTGTAGCTTCGTAACCACCAAGGGTTGGTTTTTCGAGGGAGACCATTGTCCACCAGAAGCTGCAACTTGCGGTTGGACTTCTTAATACAGACCACATTAGCGGCGGGGATTCCGCTGTATCGGTGTGGTCAGTATATCGAACCAGGGGTGTTTAGTACAGCACGCCAAGTTCTCTACCGGCGGATGTCCTCGCCTTGTTGTGTGAGTTCGGCAAGTACGTGCAACTTTTATAACCGACGGGTGTCCTCGCCTTCTTTGTGAGTTTGGTAAGTACGTGCAACTTATTCCGTAACCAACGGGTGTTTTGGCCTTGTGTCTGTGTGCGGTAAATAAGTGCAATGTATCTCCTAACCGGTATCACGTTAGCCATAGGCTAGCACAGCTGCTAACCTCACTTCCCCCTGTTGTAGAGTCTAAGCTGCTAACAACTGAAGTTTTGTGCTGCTTTGTTGCCAGGGTGCTTTCGTCTAACGCCAGCCGCCAGCAATAATTGGTGACACCGGCTCGTGTTTTCGTTGGTCGGATTGTTCATTATATTACACTGTTTACAGCAGCTGCAGTTTGGCAGCTGGTAGCCTCCTACCGCTAACTTCCTTGTAACCACAGTGTACTGGCTAGTGATGCGGCTAGTTTTGTTGGGTATCTTAATACATTGGGCTCACATCTCTGTGTATCCTGCATGGCCTCCGTCCAAGCGGAGGATGGTCATGATCAGTGTGCTGCGTGTCTGGGGGTTAAACACCTGAAGGAAGGTGTGTCAAATAACCCATGCATGAACTGCAGTTTCATGCTTCATGCACTGAGGCTCTGTAGACTAGCAGAGATGGAGGGCACATCGGGGCTGCCTCCTTCTGGGGTGGTTTCTGGAGGTGCCAGACGACGCGGGTCCGATGGACCTCCCAGTAAGTCAAAGAAGGTTGAAACCTTGGCTCACAAGGTGGATTCATCTGTACAAAAGCACTGGATGCTTCCATCCATTTTGCTGAAGGGGCAAAACACTACAATTAACACAAAGTTGTGGAGGGGACAACATGCCCTCCACAACTGCGTCATGTACCTTGTTTTATAACGATGAAGGGGAAAGGCAAGTTAAGGATAAGTAGTGCCTCTCGAATCCTAGACACCAGTTTGCCAGTCTACGATAGGTACCTCGGTTTTCTCCTAGGCGGGAGGACCTTTTGACACCTGGCGCCAACTGCCCAGACCACTGTTTGGGCAGTTGAGAGGCCAGCGCTATACAGTGCCAGATGACAAGCAAAGTCGCACTTCGGCATGGTTGTCCTATCAGGTGCCAAGAGGCCGGGTGCCAAGTCGCCGGCCCTCCAGGGCCCCTAGGGGCAGATGGGGTAGCAACTGAACATCAGGGGCTGGCCGTTGGCTGTTTCTCTGAGCAGCACCTCAGCTACTGGGAAGAGCAGACAACAGACCCTTCAGTGGTATCAAAGCTATCCAAGGAGTATGCACTCCAATTCCGACGATGGGAACCCAACGTTCAGTGGGATCAAACTTACTGTGGTAAAAAATCCCAAAAAATCCCTCATCCTGAGCCAGGAGGAGGCCTCGCTCCTCCGGAAAAATCAAAGAAGTAGGGACATGGTTCAATTACCTCACATCGTTGCGTCATTAAACAAGTGTACAATGCATGTACTATTGTGTTAGACTTGCTTTTTAGACACACTAAAAACCGACAATTTAACCTTTAATATTAATTAAAGTGCTTCTATAGTCGTGTATCTAACTAAAGTGTGTTGGATCATCAAACAAATGGGAATGGTATAGAATTTAGTTTAGTTATTTCGATAAATGTTTTGTTATTTTCAAAACATAGGGTATTAACAGGTACCGACAGTAAGATGTATGATCATGAACCAACATGTTTTTCCAGTTTTCCTTTTTGTTGTGCGTGCTCTACTGAAAATAGCCATACCATTTTTATTTCCATTTTCTTCAACTGTTTATCCTATTCAGGGTCTGGAGCCTATCACATTTGAAATTGGGTGAGAAGCAGGGTACACCCTTAATGCCAATTTCATCATATGGCAGACACAAAGTCACAACCATTAACGCTCACATTCTTGTTTTATCTTGGTCTCATTTTTTCATACAAAATCTGTCAGTAACATAATAGCTCACTGTGTAAAAAAACTAATTCCTTAGTTCTTTTACAAATTATGGATACAATGCTACATTTGCTACATCTACAAAGAAAAAAGGTGAAAGCATATGAACAGAGTTCTTTTGTTCTTATTTCTCCCTTTTTATCCAGAAGTTGTCATCGTTACCAGTATTGCCTGACAGGGCTTTTATGCGCTTAGCCTTTAATCTGGCAACCAAGGGATTGTTATAAATTCCCTTTCCCCCGGTACTTTTTTCTCCCTTTGGATGTTCTCTGCTCATTAAAACAATATTTTTAAGCAACACTTTAATGCAGCAACAGGATAGCTAGTTCATATCACACAAACTTTTTCATTCATTAATTTTCTGTAACCATTTATCGTTTAAAAGGTCAAAGAGGGCGCTCACATGGACCCACTTCATTAAAAGCATCACAAGAACAAAAACTCGATATCGATCACAGGATAGACTCCCATCTTCTGGTAAAACACGTCACATATTTTTCACTTTTTGTCTTGACACACAGATATTCCAATTAATTGATATTAGATAAAAAGTGTTGACATGAATTCTTCAATCTGAAAGAATTTCACTCCAAAATGTCCACTTAAACCGAGCTAATAGGTAATAGGAGAGATACACCCTGGACAAGTCAATAGTTCATCACAAAGCCAACATGCAGATAATTAGGCATTCAGGCTCACATATACAGTGGTCAATTCATCTAGACTGCATGATTTGCGAATGCGGAATGAAGCCGTCATCCAGAGGGAACCCCAAACTAATAGGGAAAGAACATACACACTGAAAGGCCCCAGGCGGATTTGAACCCAGAATGTTCTTGTTTTGAGGCAACGTGGTTCTGTCGAGGGTGATACCTTGATTTGTTGCAATGCATTCTTTTTCACAACCTCAGTACTAGAGCTGCGCAATTAATCTAATCGCAATATCAGTCTGTGCGATTACATGATGGGAAAAAAGCTGCCATTTAATGAAATTGAGAGAAGTTAACTTTGTATGCTTGTACTGAGAATTACACACGATCAATGATGTGTACATTTTCCTTGATAAGCAATATATATCGCAAATCACAATATTATCCACTATAATCGCAATATGACTTTTTTAAAATTGTGCAGCCTTAATTAGAACTCTTGTGGCTGTTCTAAAATACGGCGTCGATGAGTCGATGCGGGTAAACACCAGTTCGGAAAAAAGTCAGATCATGTAAACAGGTAACAGACATTGTAATTTGGAAAGGTTTAATTCAGGTAGGAGAAAAGTTTCCCATGTAAACCCACCTATAGTTAGAAAATGTTAGTCTTAGCCATTGTTTTATCTAGTCTTGATTTCTCTGTGTATGCTCTATTGTGTGTTTCTATACCTGTTTTAAGATTGTATAAAGTTCTTAATGTTTTGTAATATATGTTTTAGAAAGTTTTATGTGTTTTAAAGTCTTATGAATACAAATTAATTATGCCCAGAAATTTTACATACAGTGCATTCGTTTATCTAAACGAGACAAAGCCTAAATATTTTGCTCCCTTCAGTTAAACTAATAAAATCCAAAAAACATAAAATTTTTAAGTAAATGAATGATGGAATATTCTCTTTGCTGCAGAATGCAGTCCCTTTCACTTTGGCCAACTCAATACATATAATGTACACGATGTTACAGAATGCTAGAAGCAGACTAATGAATTTGGTATCTAATGTAGTATGATATAAAAAGAGGATTTTATTTAGAAGTAATCAGAGCAGGACAAATTTATGTTATATTATGACAGTTATTTTAAAAATGTTTCTTTCTAATGTTACATTTTCCTGTCGTCTTTCAGAATATCTTTAAGAGAGCCATTTTTATATAACATACATATATTATATATTTATTTTTCATCGTATTTATTTGCATATTTGCTATTGAGCTAAAAAGTCCAAAAGAAATAGAAGTTAATCAATAATTAGAATTACCCCTATAATACTGCGGCAACTGGATCAGGTCCTTAAAATGCATTTTCTTTAGAGGTAATCATATCAAAATAAATTTTTAAAGAAACCCTCCAACTCTGAAAATGAATCATGATTTCTTTCCTAACAAATTTAAAATTAAATCAGAATGAGAGGACGAGAAGAATCAGGAAGGTATTTTAGGTGAGATGATCTGTCATCCAAGCTGCAACCTTGAATTCCTTTGTTACGTTTATTAAATAAGTTGTGAGCAAAGTATTCAACTGAAGTCATGGTTATGGAAGATAATACAAACGACCCGACCAGGACGGAGAGCAGGACAGTGACTTAAACACACTGAGTAACGAGGACAATGAGACACAGCTGGGGAGAAATCAGAGGGAGACCCAGGTGTGGCAGGTAGACAATTAGACTGGAGGGAGAGTGAAACCGAAAGAGGACCACAAATAAACACAAAGAAAAAGAATAAAACAAGAAATCCACGGACATGAAGAGAATGGGATGGTGCAGTTAGTAGAAATGCAAAACACTAAACAGAAGGAGCAAAAGGCCAGACCGCATCACAAGAACAAACAATCACTGAAGTGCAACACAAGAGATGAGACAAGAGGAATACTTTCAAAGTAAAACAGGAAACAATACAAAGACTTATAAAAGAATTATGAAACTTCTAAATAAATCAGATAGTAACAGACTACAGCCTCAAAACCATAACAAGTGACTATGTTTGATGTCAGGGGTCATGTCTGTCAATCAATCTGAAGTATTACTAAAATGGTTAACTTTTTAACAAGAGACCATTAATTCATATTTTTTTCTGCGTTATGCAACCCATTAATGGGTATTTAGCGTGGTTACTCCACACTGAGGTTTGCTGGACATCAAGGGGCGGAGTTTTGAGTTGATAGATGACTTAAAATATTGTTTATTGACCATCTTTTTCATTTGTCTGAAATATTACATGAAGTCAAGTTGTTCACAGGTTTACTGCTTTTGGTATTTTTAAATCCATGAATGTGTGGACGCGATTTCCTTTCCTTTCCTGAACTTTGTTTTTAAAAATCCTCGCCTTCGTGTGGACTTAGCCTAAAACTGACTCCTGTCCAACATCATGGGAAGCTCTTCAAGCACATCTGTCTCATTAATCCAACTGATGTAAGACTGTGGGATCTTATTATTTGTAGGTTAAATGTAAATAATATCTAATTATAAGATGAAAACTTTTTAATTAGAGAGGCAGCGATTGAAATTCTGTTGGACAATCACCTATTTTTATGAAGTCGGACCGGCCAATACCGATTTTGGGAGATCGTACAAGATGGTGACCGCGACGTACATCGGGTGCTAAGCTCTGCACATTATTTACGTATTACGTTATTAATTATAAGGCCAATTGATTTATTCTTGCTAGAACTACAAGATTTTGAAGATTAAACCAACAAATGAAAATTATTTGGTAAGACAGCATTACTCGCTGGAGGAATTAAGCATTCCCTCTGGGACACTTCGTGTTCCAGCCACCAAGAAAGCTTTTTTTCTTTCTGGGACATTTGGAATATCTTGCGTGGACTGCTGTGTGCACTGCGATACCCGATCCGAATAAACTTGATGGAAGGTAGATTGGGTATTTGACTTTGGTTTAAACATATATATATTATCAGTTAGTGGCTACTTTGTCATTCGCTATAATACCAAATATTTTCCAATGCTGTAGAAGAAGCTTCTGTTAGAAAAAAATTAGAAAATAAATAAACGGGGAGCAACTGTCACGCCTCTGTGTTCCTTTCTCCCTCTGTGTCTGTCTTGTGATTGGTCATCATGCTCACCTGTGTTTCCCCTCCAGCTGTGTCTCATTGTCTCGTTATGGCTGTGTATAAAGTCTGTCCTTACCTTCCCTTCTGTGCCAGTTTGTTGCATGATGTCCTTGTGTTGTCATGCTTCCCAACCCCTCCCAGTGTGTTGTGAGTAACCTCCAGTGTTTCGGTTCCTGTTTTTCCTCGTGTCTCGTGTCTTGTGGTGAAAATAAATATGTTTTGCACCAGCTCTACGTCATATGCGTCTGCTTTTGTGTCCGAGCAAAACCCCACAGGAGTGCTTAACAGAACGAAATGGCCAGAATGGATCCAGCGGACGCACCACTGGACATTGAGATAAATGAGTTGACTTACACCCTCATCTGCATCCATGTGGTGTGGGTGAAGAGTCCTCACAAGGAAGTACAACAGGCCGCTCTCCGCATCGCTCGCCGGAAGGTCTCTGCCCAACCCTGGCTGTGGGATTTCCTGCCAGAATGGCTAAGGACCTTTGTGGAGAACCCGGACGCGCTGCCAGCATGTTCCCGGCCCCGGCCTGTTGGTTTTTCTCCTGCTCCAGCCCCCGTGTTTGCTAGCCACCAGTCGGCTAGTCCTCTTTCTGCTGCGGCTCCGGAGTCCGCTGGCCTCCTACCCGGTAACCCTCAGCCACCATCATCGCCTGAGGGAACCGGTAGGGTTCCTGAGGCTGATGCTGATCGGGGCTCTCTTTTTGAGGGAACCCGGCTGGCAATAAAACCGGTTCCCAAAAAGAAACGAGGCCGGCGCCGACCTTCATCGCAGCCCAGCTCTTCGTCCTCACCGCTGCCCAGCTCTTCGTCCTCTCCGCTGCCCAGCTCTTCGTCCTCTCCGCTGCCCAGCTCTTCGTCCTCTCCGCTGCCCAGCTCTTCGTCCTCACCGCTGCCCAGCTCTTCGTCCTCACCGCTGCCCAGCTCTTCGTCCTCACCGCTGCCCAGCTCTTCGTCCTCACCGCTGCCCAGCGCCGTGGAGGACCCGCTGCCCAGCGCCGTGGAGGACCCCGTTCAAGGCTCCCGTTCCTAGCGCTTCCAAGGCTCCCGTGACGCCTCCTCCTCGTGACCGGGTTCGCCTCCACGGGCGGCCTCCTCCTCGTGACCGGGTTTGTCTCCACGGGCGCCCGCCTCCTCGAACACCAGAGTGTTCACTCTGGTGCTGCCTGGTTCCGGCCCTGCCTTCAGGTCGTCCACCGGACAGTATAGGGTTGCTGGACCAGGCTTGTTGAATTTTTTTTGGGTCTGAGCAAAACCCCACAGGAGTGCGTAACAGCAACAACAATCCCTGCACTAGCTCCCAGTACATTTTAGAATTGATTTTAAGTTTTTACTGATTACTTTCAAGGCCTGTCTGGGTCTTGCGCCCGACTACATTGAAGATATGCTTCCTTCTGGTTGTTCCAAAGTCAAGACTTAAATCTAAAGGTGACCATTGCCATCAGGGCACTTCAGCTTTGAAATGACCTGCCTGAGGAGATAAACTTGTGGAAGTAGTGACTTCTTAGAATCCATTTCTATAGACCTTGTTTTATATGATGTCATTCTTAAGAAACAGATGTACTCTCAAAGTATTCAAAAACAAACCAGTGTTTATTTCCAAAGAAATAACAATGAATGTCCCAGATGACCCAACTGAACTTAAGTACACAACATTTTACACAATCAATAATAAGTGTGTGGGAGTTAGGTCTTCATTGAAAGCAAAGTTTGACACTTTGTTGCTTTTGCTTGTGATTAATAATGAGTATGTTCTTCCATTTGTCAAAACACAAAATGCCTGTCCAGCAACATCTTAAAAAGGGGAAATTCCCTCTCATTTTGTCCATTCAGGCGACTGTACAAACACAACAGCACAACATGGCATCTTCCATGGACTCGTATTTCTCCGTACGGAGATATAAAGGTTTTTTTTCCAAATGAATGTGAAAATATATTTTTTCATATTCAGCTAATTATGAACTAAAACAGTGTTGTGAATATTCATTAGTTTTTTGAAGAGATACGCATAAATTTTACACGCTGCACTTTAAAAATCCTAGCCCTAACCCAAAATCTTAAACTTCCTTTATACTGGCTACACACTAAAGGATAAAACCCCTGGTTTCATGCCCGATTTGGCCCCCGAAACAGTCGGTGGGGTGCGGCCCGATTCTAGGCTTATCTCCAATGACTATTTGTACATATAATTATCGTATGCAGTGTCAATACGATTATGGTACTGGTCCCGATCAAGTCGCAGCCTCCCCGATCTTGAATTTCAAATATCAAACATGTTTGATATTTACGTCTCCTGGTCCGTCTGCCTCCGACGGAATATCCGCAATTTCCAATGAGAGCCAGCGGACTGGGGAGTGTCATAACTGGATGTTGCACACTTTTAAAGCAAACAGAAACCCAAACATACCTGTAAAAGGACCTCAATCGTCCTCCATGTTTGTTTTTCTTCTCAAGTCACTTTTGGTCACGTGTGTTTCTGTGAGACATTGTGTCTGTGGAATCGCCACTGTGAAATAATCAATACAACCAGCATGTGTGCGGTCTCGCGGTCCGGCTTAATCCTCTGGTGTGTGCGATTGGATGATTAGAAAAATCGGTTGAAACTGTCCTTATGTCTGTGGTCTCCCTCGTTTTTAATATCGTTTAAGATTTGGAAATCCTCTAGTGTGTAACCATTATACAGCCAAAATATATCAAATGTAGATCAATGACATAAGAATAAATTAATTTGTAGTGTCTGTTGTTGAAGACCAAAAGTGAGGTTTCATAGAAAGGAATGAGAGCAGGACAACATTCAGTCAGCTTGAATGGGCTGCAAATGAAACAGGGCGGGTTTTGGCATTTTGGATAGATATGATTTAGCACAGCCACCTTCTCCCACCTGTTTGTCTCTAAGCTGAGCTAAGCTTCTCGTGGGTCAACAGTAAGTGGGTGTACACTACAGTCTCCCTGGTATACGACGGCAGAGATGAGGTGAGAGTGACAGAGAAGATTAATCATTGTGAAAGGAGGAGGAGACAGCTGAGACTAAGACACAATACATAGGACACAGGAGGGATGTGAATAATCTACCTTATTTTTTAGACTGACCTTCAACACCACTGGCATGGATTCTCTTCTCACTTCCGTGGTTCTACCCGCATTCAGGCCTTAGTTCTTCATCTTTCAATGGCATATATTCCTGTGTTCCTGTTTTTCCTTCCACTTCATATCTCAGTGAACTTCCGTTCGCAAGCCTCCTCCAGCCGCCTGATAAAACCCACCCAACACCTCTCTTTTGTCACAATCTGTCTCTGGACTCACCAGAGAGAATCCAGAACCGTCTGGGTTCTGAAGGTGCTTTCATGTTTTTTCTTTGCATATTGTTTTTGTGACATTTCAGATTATAAAGAACATAACCACAGAAGAACAGACCATCCCACAATATGAGATAAACTGGAATAAAATCTGACAGATATTGGAGAATCTGCTCTCATGACATATAAAGCAATACAATGGTCAAATAATCATTATATATCATCATATAAGTGTTTTAAAATATTTTCAAAATGCCATCAAATGTAAATAGGACTCAACAGCGTTTCTGCTGGCAAATTTATGCCATCAGGCGTACTGGCAACGTCAGACGACTGAATCTCGGCCTCATTCCCACAACACCAACAAACTACTTAAGCACACCAAAAGCTAGACTCAACTAAGCTGCTCCTCATTCGAAGTTATAGAGTCTGTGCTCCTTTCGTTCTTTAAAACGTGGTCCAGTAACAACGTCGTAGAAAACTGTGGTGCGTATCCCTTCCATTATTAATTCCATTTCCATGGCATGGAGACTGGTGCTGACAGGCTGTAAATAAGTTTAAATTTAATGAAAATGAATGTTCTGTAGGAGCTGGAAACAGACGAAATCTAGCGCCATCCCAATACGTAATGCCAATGTAGAACTGGACTGAACACTCCCAGCCAGCTATTGGGCCTTTCAAGAATACCCTGATCTGTCAAAGAACCCGCCCTAAATGACAGCCTTGAAATTTGATTGGTTAAAACATATGATAATCAACAAAATCATCTTGTGTAATTTAATTGCCGAGGCCTTTACTTTGGAAGCTGCTTGCTCCACGCAGACGCACGTTCTACTCAGAGGCTGTATTGTAGAAATCTGATTGGATAATACAAAACTCACCTTTATGAGCTCACTGGAAGCAGCCGCGGAGAGAAGCAATGGAATGAATGAAACATATGTGAAGGAACTATTCAAATATATGTAGTTTCAATTAAAATGTTTATTAATTTATGATTTTTCTAATTTTTCTGAGAATGTCTGGGCTAGTGAAGAAAGCCGTACATGCCACGATGGTCCGCAAATGTTTAAAAATAATAATAATTCTAATTCATTATTATCACTTCCTTTTACACAGTACATACTGTAGCGAAACATCTCCACTTCTGGTTTTTCTCACAGCAAGAGAAGGACAGGCTTATCTCATCATTTGCTCTGCCGGGTCCGGCAAACGAGTTGATTTTATTTTCATATAACAATCAATCGACATGGGGAGACTCGCTTGGTGACGAGGTCTTTGGTGTTAGAATCTGAGGTGTAATAAAACATCGATGACCGACACCTCACCCTAGCTCTAGCTGTTTTATGGCCTGCCAGAGCTCATTGGAATGTTAAAGTTTTAAAATTCAAGAAGAACTGTGTTGATTGGAACCTCATCAACAAAAAGACTGTTTCTATTGTTAAGTTCTTCTTATTAAATTTCACAATGTATACAGTTAGAAACTAGAAAAATAACCGTTGCAATGATATAAAACATGTCATCATAATCTGCTCAAATAAGCAACCTGAGTTTTTAGATTGTCTGTCTTGGACGGTTCGGCAGTAACACATTGCCATCTAGCGGTCATTAATAGTAACATCACTTCGAAAATTGTTTTTCCTTTTTCTACTGTCAAATATTTGAACATGTATGCCTTACCTCATTCAGTTCAATAAGATGGATTGTTTCATCTGTACTGAAGCTGTCTGTTACAAATCTAATGGATATGCCTTATTAACGCAGATGTCCTTGTAGTCAAGCTAGACTTGTTTATATTTTGATTATTGATTTACATGAACACCTCATATAGAATACATGGTATTTACATACGTATATATATATTCCTCATGAGTTTGATCACTCTTTGGCCATGGTGAGAGAAAGTGGTTTTACTATTCTAACATGTTACTCTCACGCCTGTATTTTTATCTCTACCCCAGTGAACCCTATTTGCATTATACCAAGAGAAACCTGACTCTCTGCTCATCACTTCATGCAAATAAGTTACTGGGACACCCGGATGGGTATAAAAAGGGGATGAAGCTCTGTGGCTTGACTTCCTCTTTTGCTTTCACTCCTTTTTCACTTCTTGCCTTTTTCTCCTACCTATACTGTCACTTCTTTATTCTTCAACTTTAATTCTGCCTTTTTTTTTTAAGTCGTTTGCTTTTCAACTTTTGTTGATTTTTTTTGCCGTTCAGTTATACTTCGTATTCTGAACTGATGGTTTATTGAGCTTCAGAACCCTGAGCTCAGTAACGGCATGCAAACTTTTTTTACTTTTGTTTGAACCTCCTCCTAAGAGTCAATTTGTAATCCCTTTACTTTCAAGACTGTTAGCTGCAACAGTCAATTTCCTTCAGGAGGCCTGCGACTCTCCCTGGAAATCAGTTTGCACGCTGGAGCAAAGTTTCTGCTTCCATTTTTGCATCCTGCAACAAGGACGATCGGTCCAGCCGGACGTGTGTGCACCGCAACCACCGGTCTCCATACGGCAACAATGACAGGGTCCCGTAGAGAGGAGTCTTCATGTAACCTTGAGACGTTGCCTTTCGTCCAGCGAGAGGAATCTGCCTGATCGACTGCAGCACCCGATCCACGGACGTGATTGTTGATCAGCATCAGTAAGATCGTTCTATCACGCTCATTCATGATCTGGGGTTGATGCATAAGATCTAAGTTGCATTCAATTTTATCGTGCCTTTATCAATGATTAAGTTCCAGAGGTTTCAATACCGTCAATAATCCCTCTCTATCACCATTACCTATTTCTCAAACTCCCAGCTTTTGAACCATCAGCCCACACACACACACACTCACACACACACACATCTGTATATACATTAACCTGTTTATTCACTTCATTATCAGTTATCCATATTTATCCTGTTTTGTTTAGTGTGTAGTTGAATAAACATATTCATATTTAAGCATAACAGGTGTCCTGTCTTTCCTTCATGAAGAGAAATGAGAATACTTGTAAAAGAGTTCATGACTTTCAGATGTGAGTTTTAAGTTTAATGAAATTAAGAATTGATTAATTCTAGATTTAGGCTATCTAGAATAGGCTATCTAACAGCCTAGTCCACCCTCATATGACCTTTCCACTCACAAAGGTGAAGTCTTGGCTCATAATAAACTTTGGAACCCAAAAGCTGCAGCTTTTTCAAGCAAATCAAGGAGCAGGTGATAGACCCCGCCGCCCACTACGGGGCAGCCGTAGGCCTGATAAAAGCGTCCATGTACGTTTTTGGCCTCAACAGGATCCTGAAATATTTTCTGTTCTGTTACTTGAGTGAAGCGAGCCAAGGCCATAAAATGTCTCGCTCCAGTTCTCTCAATCATCCTCTCTAGATTGAAGTTAAGAGATGTTGGCTTTGATCAGTAGCCATTTAAGTAATCAGTACACAATACAGAAGATATGAGATGGAACCAAATGTGATCTTTGGGTAGCACTGGCTCATAAACTGATCCATATGCAATATGGAGACGATACAGTCTGAGAATGAATTATCTCACTGTAGAGTTTAGAATTTAGGTTTTCATTTAAAGAAACATAAACCTGTGGTTATGTAAATTGGTTATTATACCAACTGATTTCATTCATTTATCCGTCTGCTTGTCACCCCTATCTGCTGCTGTCAACCTTCGACCTGATCTTCCTCTTTGTCCAACTGCAAAACTGTAACAACTCTGACAGACCCACCCTTTCGATGAAAGGATCAACCAAATCTGATCCCTGTTGTGTTAAGCTGCCTAAACATCATGTCAGCAGTATGAAATCTGACATATTCGCCTGTCAGACTCGTTGAATTATAAAAGTCTGATGAACGAATAAAGTTCTGATGCCCCCTAAAAGGAAAACAGGGAAATAATATACCTAAAATGTCAATCTCGGATGACAGGGTTTTAAAGATAGAACATTTTCAGCATAGGTAGAGAGAAATAACTTAGGTATGTTGTAAGATTTTAACAAAACACAGAGATAAATGATATATGCAAATCAGCCAGGGCCATGATTCCCAAAGCTCATCGATGCCTGTAGGAAGGGAGGCCCATGTTGTTTGATCCCACAGAATTGTAATGTTATGGCTGATCAGCTTTTATAGATGCCAGATTAAAGAATAGTTGAAGTAGTGCATTGGTACTCACTTCATATTTGTTTTGCTTTTTCTTACTTTATATGTGTTTTTGATTGGTTCATTTTTTCTTTATGCAATATCAGATTCTGAAGCAGAACAAATAGTATCATAGAACTTTGACCTACCCATGTAACATGTTAGCGTATGTCTCAGTGTCTGACTCGTCAGCCACTATTGGGTCAGAGTATGAATATTCGGTACTGCAGTTTTGTGGTTCATTCTCTTTTAAAATCCCTTCTAGGGACCAATGTGGCAAATCAGCCTTCACTTCAAGCACTATGGTACTTGGAAGGGGTAATTTTTATCTACATAGAGTCTATCTGTCCCCATCAAATTAACGATAAATAACCAGCTGCTACAATTCTTATTACATGCGATGCATTATGAGAGTCTTTTGGGAAGCACACGGACTAAAAATGCAGCGGCCTTTGAAAATAATGTAAATGCTCCAGATCCAGACATCTCTGAATCCGAGCCATTAACAACATCATCATCCTCTGATACACTTACATCAAGCGTATCAGAGGCCAACAGCAAGACAAAGAACAGTACAATGACAGCTACCCGTCTTACAGGTTTCATCTTTCCCACCATGCATCATGTCCTCTCCCCATGTGTCTGCTGTGGAAGTTCCACACCACAGCAGTTGTGAGCAAATTTTGAAGACACCTAACAACAAATTATCCATCACTAGCCAGAAGGGCTAAAGATTATTTCATTATATTATTATTATAATTATTATTATAACATAATTACTATTATTATTGATGACTTGACAAATCTGCTTACAGCTGACATGAGCAGATTTAGTCAGCGATACCTATCAGAGAGTCAAACTTGGCCAGGAGCACCGGGAAGAGTTGATGGTAGATTTCAAATTCTGTGATTATTCTACTCTCTGCATGTCTCTACAAGGATAAAGCAAGAACTAAGGGTGACAACATGAGTCAAACAGAGATGTGCGGTTTGAATTCTCTGGAGTTAGCCTCCCTCTGCTGGTGGTTTGTATGACAAATTATTAAGCTGGGAGAAACACAAGAGAAAGTTTTATCAATGCTCCTCAACTGTGACTCACTTCATATAAAGAGCTAGACAGTAACTTTTGGCCTGACGTGTGGAATGCACAGACCCCTTCACTCTGAATAATGTATCCAACATTATTGCATTTAAATGTGTGAGAGAAGGCGTCATTCAATATTTCAATATTGAATAACGCCAATATTTCTCCTGCAACTCTCCTTTATCAACATAGCCTAGTAAGACCCTGCTGTCTCAGGACACAACCTGTTCCCTATAGCTGCATCATGTACATCATCCTGTGGTCCTCACATCGGGAAAATTTAGGCTGCCACGTTAAAGCATTAATAGCATAATGCACGGAGGACTCTGAAGCAAGATGGCAGCAATCCTAGTCAAGATGTTATATGAAGGCGGTCAAGACAAAAGTGAAAAAAAAAATCAAATGTGTAGTTGTCAAATGTGGTGTGCTTCTGAATCTGCAAACACAACAAAGCTGTTTTGCAGGACCTTACAAAAGAGGTTCGGTTGAAACATTTGATTCTGTAATGAAAACAGAAGAATGGAGAAATTGTGTTCCTCTCACTCTGCTTTCAGATCTATTTCTCTCTTTTAACTCGGGGTCGCTGGAAAGGGGGGAAAAAAAGTGTTAGACTGTTTTTTCTATTATCACTCGACTTTTGGTTTTTTTGTAATGTTTTTTGCGTTAAAATAAATATTTCTAAGACAGGGTTCAGCAACCAGCGGCTCTGGGGCCGCATGCGGCTCTTCCACCCCTCAGCAGTGGCTCCCTGTAGCTTTGGGGAAAAAAAACGAAATAAATAATGGCAATTTTTATTTTATTTAAATTTTTTCTTTGAAAGGGAACACCTCTTATTTTGGAGATCAAGGTGATACTGTGACACTAAAATAACAAGAAAAAAAAGAGTGAGCCAAAATACAGAAATAAACATCCCATCCTACAACTTGCTCAGCGCGCAGCCTTTCCCTCTCACCTGCAGGTGGCCAATCTTTTTCGACCCCCAGCTAAGCTAACCATGGATAAATAAATAAAAAAGAAAAGTCTCGGAAGAAAATAGAGAGTTTAATTCTGCGTGGACATATTTATTTGCTTCTACTGCAAATGATGCTGGCTTACAACAAAAAATGTAATGTGGAAAGACATTTCCAGATCAAACACAAAGCATTTGCTGAGAAGTACCCAGCTTGAGAAGATGAAAACGAGCGTTTCGGAACAGCTGCGGAAAGCTGATCAGAGCAAATGTGCTTTCAAGAAATGGATCAAGTCTCCAAACTCAACTACTCCTGCTAGTTTTGTGGCAGCTCAGGAGATAGTAAGGCGCTGAAAGCCGTTCACAGACGAAGAAACATTTATTAAAATATCAGAGCATCTATGACTTCTGACTTCAAAAACAAACTTGAGGTTGTTCAGAAAATTAGAGATATGCTTCTCTGCAAAGACCGTCAAAGACAGAACCATTAAGATGGCAGCAAACATCACAAGTCAGCAAATTGAGGACATTAATTTAGCTCCAGCATAGTCACTCGTCTGTGATGAGCCAAAAGATGTAAAGATATTGAGCAGACTGCGCTGTTATGCAGGTATGTGAACTCTGATGGCCCGCAAGAAGAAATCTATGATTTGATTCCGCTAAAGGGCCAAACATGGGGCGAGGACATTTTTGAGGCTGGTGTCAATTGTTTAAAAGCTGCAGAGATAAACACCAGCCACATGGCGTCAGTGGCTACTGATGGGGCACCCAGTACGACAGAAGCACAGAAGGGTTTGTGATTTTACTTCAGAAGTCGCTGCATCGAAATCTGCTGACATTTCACTGCATTCTGCACCAGAAAGCACTGTGCGCTCAGACATTTCCTCCCAAATGCATGGAGGTGATGAACTTCGTCATTCAGATACTCAACCAAATAATGGCAAAAGGGTTAAACCATCGACAATTCTGTTCATTGTCAGATGAAGTGGATAGCGCATATTGGGAACTCCTGCTGCATAACAAAGTCCAGTGGCTGTCCAGGGGAGAGGTGCTGAAACGGTTCGCCGTTTCCAACGGCCTGGAAAGCAAGGGCCTCACCTATCCCGAGCTGGAACAACCAGACTGGCTGGAAAAGTTTCATTTCATGATGGATATGACAGCGCACCTCAACACGCAGGAAAAAGGAGGCACAGCCCGGCAAATGCTGGAAGATGTTTTGGCGTTTGAGAGCAAGATGATAGTGTTTGTTAGAGACGTACAGGGCGGTACGCTCTCTCACTTCCCCTCCCTGAGAGAGTTCATAGAAGCACACAATCACATACATTGTGATTATTTACAGCGTGCGATCTTCGAAATGTAAACTGCATTTGGGGAAAGATTCCGTGAGTTCAAAAAGGAAAAAGAACGATTATCCTTCCCTGTCACACCCCTGGACAACGACCCATCCCTGCTGAACATGTCCGCATTTACAGGAGTAAGTCAACCCGATCTTGAAATTGAACTGGCCGATATAGCTGATAAAGACTTATGGGTGTCTAAGTTTAAAAGCCTGACAGCTAACCTCGAAGATGTCGCTCGTCAGAAGGCCATTCTCGCTCAGATGCACAAACGGAGCGACATTGAAAACCTCATTTGTGTTTCAAACATGGAATGCCATTCCCGACACTTATTTGAACGTGAAGAAGTATGCATTTGGAGTCCTGTTCATCTTTGGGTCCACATACTTATGCGAGCAGGTCTTCTCAAGCATGAACTGCATAAAATACAAATATCGCTCGCACCTCTTGGATGACAGCCTGCAGTCCTGTGTGAAGCTCTATGTCTGCTGCGCTATATCAAGTCTTACAACCCTGATAGAGCAGCTGTGCAGTGATATCCAGACACAGAAATCACATTAAACAGCTCAGAACACTATTATTTAATAAGCTATTATTTAGCAAAGTAATTATGTTCAGGCTCGATGGTTGGTTGCTGTATGGCTGAGGGAAAAACAGACGACTATGACTGAAATGGACTTCAGTTACAATTAAATAGAAAGTGGCCTATTTTCGTTTCTTTTTTTTACCATTTTTAAAGTTCTTTATTTCAAAGTGGGCTACTTTTCATTTGATTTTGACCACAAATAAGGGAAGGACTCAAAACAGGCCTGCATAGTTCTGTGTTTTATTTCAATGTAAGCCTACACATGGCAGTGTTTTCTTTTCTTCCTAAGAGTTTGGTGTTTTCCTTTGTTATAACAGGTAAAAACAGCAATAAAATGTCAAAGGTTTTCTTTTTGTAGTTCTATGATTTCTTAAATGCAACAAACTATAGGCTAGTTATTTTTATAAAACGTTATATGCTGTTGTATCTTCGTTTTAGGGGTCAAATAGGTTGTGTGGTTCCAGATTAATTTTATTGGGTGGAGAGGGGCAAAAATGGCTCTTTTGACAGTGAAGGTCGCAGACCCCTGTTCTAAGAGAAGGGGAAAAAAACAACCTAAAAGTCTATTGCATTGAAAAAAAGAACATCTCAGGATGGATTTGGGTATTTAAAACAGTTGAAAAATACATTTGATCAATAAACCTATTGACCTATAAACCTATGAACTCTGGGTTGAATAATTTTACTCTAACTGTATGCGGTTTCATTATGGTTACAGTCATGAATTGTGTTAAAATTTAGGTATAGGCCGATAGCTATTAGTCATAATGTTCAGTTAGACAACAGTCAACCTTTACTTCATACTAGTCAGAAGCATCCAGAAGAGACTTGGATTTCTCCAGTGGATGAAGAGTGATTGTTCATATTGAGTGTTACTCAATATGAACAATCACTACTGTAATACAGATAGTCATAGAAAGTGAACTTTAAATATGGATTTAAAAATAGTGATCTTTTGCAACACTATTGATCATATCCTCCGTGTCAGCTCATAGTTAGCATTCCAACAATAGCCAATTACCAGACTTAACTATTAAGTGCCAAGACAATCATTAGTACCGGAAGACATGAACAATTACACTTACAAAGTAAACATAGGACACGAAACTGCATCGTATTTTTGATTTTATTAGAAAAGGCAATATTGAGACCCTCCAATTTAATCTCATGAAATGCAATCACACTTCACCCCAATTTCCATTTCAAAGTGCGAACGCCTGCCTGGCCCTTTGCACCTCTGGATCAGTATGAGGCAGTAGCAACAATTGCTTTACATGAGCGGTTTATGGCAAACTCAATTTTCTGCTGGAGGGGAATGACAGCTGGGCTCATACTCCACTGGTTTGTGCTTTCAGACTCCTGTTTTTAGTGTGAAACGGGAAAGAAAGCAGAACTCATCCTCAGCATTTCTAGTTTTCCTGGAGTCACTTCTGGCATCTACTTATTCTGCTCTGTTTAAGATGGATGCAACAGAGGATGTGAGGATCGGGGTTTCTCACAGATAAAGGCCGTCCATGATTAAACGATTATCTGTGAGAGGTGAACTATAGCTCGACCACATCCACACACATTTTTATTCATAATATGTATCAATCCTTTCTTCAAACCATGTTAGAATGATGTCACCTGGCTTCACAAGGCTTTTTTTAAATGTCACGTCACTAAGTTAAATTTCTCCAGTGACATGTTTGCATTTTTTTTTTTACAGACTCCAATAATGAAAATTCCGACCTCAAAGTGACCTCAAAACATCTGAGAAGTGACTCCTGAAATCAAGTCAAATATGCTTAAATATTGATGTAGAATAACTTTCTTTCTCTAAACTGTTGAATGCGCTATTAAAACACCACTGCTTCCTCTCTGCCAACTATGTGTACATGAGCTTGTACAAAGAAAGAGAAACTGATCAGCATGTTCAAGAAAAAATGAAACCTCCAGGATGTCGGACAAAAAATGAACATTTACTAAATCAGAATGTAAATCCACAGCTTTGTAAAAAATAAATGAATGACAGTTTTGAAACAATTAAATTACAGACAGTATTACAGGACATGGAAGAGCGTACATCATTTAACTTGTCACTAGAATATTTTACTGCCAAAACACAGTAGAATAATATATTAAAGGAGAGAATGACTAAGATTCAGCTTGTCACCCAAGACGGGTATCCCCCAGCGCAACAGTCCATTGTTTCAAAGGAAACCACGTGACACACAAGTGCAAAGGTCTACTGCTGGCCTTCCTTCTTCTCTCCCTCTGATGTGCCTGAGCTGCCGCTGCCGCCGCTGCTGCCCTCACGCTCTGCTGCCATCTGGAGGAAGGGAGACAGATGAGCTCCACAGTTTCATTCATTTTGGATTATGTTATCCAAAATGATGATTTTGGATAACATAATATATTATGAAGACATACATTCCTTATAAGACGGACAAGTTATTTAGGGTGTCCCCATTTAACCATACATCTCCACTAACTAAAAGGTCCTGAACGAAAAAAAGTCAGCACCTCAGTATTTGACTGATGTGTGTAGACAGTTTTGTTAAAAAACCTATGCTGTGGCCCCCGACAGCAGGGGTACATACCCTAAAGGTCATCAATCCAGTATTATTATAGCCAGTATTTTTCGATAAAAGTAGAGATACACCGACTGCTACTTTCTTTTGTGTGAATACGTTAGTTGTGCTGAATGCTTTCGGGGTTATTCCACCGGAGCTCCTTTTGTCCTTAAGTTTTAAAACAATAAGCCGTATTGATACATATATTCAGCGGGCTCGTGGCTGGCTCCGGCCGGCCGATCGATCGGTGTATCTCTAGTTAAACGCCCCCTGAACTAAGTTGAAAAAGGAACTATTAAATTAAAATGTAAAAGACTTATTTACAAAATAAATCTCCTCGAGTCCATTCATATGCGCCAAATTTGGACAAAATTAGACCAATGCTTGAGAATTTATGGCCCCATATATTTGATGATAAAGCTCTCGCTAGTGTCAGAAATATATTACCAATCTCTCCCAAAATCAACCCAGTTTTTCCTCAGACTAAAGTCTATTTGAGCATAATGTAACATGTAAAAGCGCTCCCAAGTGAGTAAAATGTGAACTACGAAAAAAACTGGGTTCAAATTAGGCTCCTGCTCGGCCCTGGCGTGTTGTTCCCTTACACTTGGTTTCACAGTGCTAACATGAAAATAAAGCCACTACAGCTGTAAACATTAAACGCTGTACGACATGTTAGTGTAACAGTCTGTACAGATGTTCCTACCTTCTTGTAGGCCATTTCGAAGAGTTTGAGCGATGCCTGCTGGAGGGTGTTGGCTGCCTGTTTGATGTTCTCTCCTGTTTCCGAGTCCTTGTTGGCCAGAAGATCCCTGACCTTTGTGATCTCCTCCTTCAGTTTGGCACACTGTTGGTGGACAGAGCCGACAGTAAACATTAACCAATAGAGCAAGGTCACAACACAATCACATCGTTACATCAGGCTTAAAGTAAATGATTAAAACACTTCCGATGCGTCATTATTTGTAAATATAAAATATTCACGTTTTCATACAGTTGACATCTAGATTTATTTTTAATAAAATGTTCAGAAAAGGAATTTAATAATCTGATACTGATGTCTGCAGTCAACACTCTGATATATCAATGCCCTACCCACAAGGCTTACTGGGTAAACATAAGAAATATGATTAATGTATAGTATCAAACTAGGGGCAAGTAGAAGCGTATAGACCTCCAGGGCAAGAAAGACCAACTACAGTAAAAACAATCCAGCGGTATCCCGATAGATCAACTTTCTGGGAATTAAGAAATAACTGATAATTTGTGAGTAATGTTAAAATGAATTCTTTTAGACTTAAAGCATGTTTTGCTATAAGTCTACCGTTTCTTTTTCCAACGGGTAAAGGTCTCTTATACTGAAGGTTCTTAATTATCATTTGTCTGGACCATTCTGAACCAGTTACACAACAATTTGCAGTGTGCATAAAAATTCAATAGAATTACCCGACACCAAAACATTAACTTCCTCGCATGGTGGATTTAATGGGACGCCTTTCACCTAGCCGAAATAAACCTGTCTGAATTACAATGTCATTTGCCTGTTTACATGACCCGTTATCTTTTCAGACCCGGCGTTTACATGCATCGACCCAACTAATCGAAAACACCTTTTAGACATGCGCAGAGGAATCTCCAGATCATAAGGTGGCGATAATGCTATGATGAGCTGGGTGTAAACTGCTAACAAGGGCCCAAGGGAAGAATACGACAAAGAGGACATGCACACAATTGACTTTTCGTCCATCTAACCATCCAACTCAGTCAAACTCTTTCAAAGTCGCAATGAATAAATGACTCTTCGATGTGGACCAGTACCGTCTTGAAGACACCATACATAAAAATGCGTCGCGGCACTGCATGCGCTGAAAAAGCTTGTTTACATGTAGCGACTGGCTATCGTAAGGGTTTACGAAAGGACTTAGACTACCACCTTGCAAAGGAATGACATCTCATTCGGAAAGGGACTATTCCTTCGGAAAGGGGCGTTTACATGCAACATTTTCTTTCTGATTAGGCGTCTTTTCCGAATCTATTCGGAATTAGGCTGTCCACGTAAACCCAGCGATAGAGCACCAGTCCAATTCCTTTGTTTTGTCAACTGATGAGTTATACTACTGAAAAAAGTTGCATCATGGGGGATGACCTATCCCTCACAATATCTTCAAAATTATTGTTCAACATATGCATGAGAATCTGATAGATCCTCCATCCCTATGGTGAGCCAAGAATCCTAGATATTGCTTTGGACATCCTAAACTAGTCCCTCCATGGAAAACCTAAAACAAAATTTTTGCGGTAAATATCCTACTATTAAAAAAGAAAACCACTACTTATTATGGTTACTTTGTGTTAGGAATCGTTTAAGTAGAATATACAGTTTGCAAGATTTTTGCACAAGAAAAGTTATTGTGGCAAGAGACATACGGTAAACTGTATCCTCTGGTATGGTGTTTAAATAATACTAGCTGGCAGTTAAATGCAGAAGCAATAAAGCTTGGATATGTTACTTGAAATGTCATAAAGTTAAGAGAGCTTAAATACAAAATACTGACTTATTTCCTTAGTGTAATTAAATGTAATCAGTCTCCTTTACTACTAACTAGTAGTTTTATGTAGATTATAGAAAAAGTTAACACATACTCAACAGTAAAATAAGCTTTTCCATGAATCAGTTATTCGTCACAAAGAGTGTTGAGGCTTTAGAGAGAGATCTATATATATCTATATATATCTATATCTATATCTATATCTATATATATATATATATATATAGATATATCTATATCTAAATAAAGAGGTTTACCTCATCAGCAGGAAGCTGGTCTTTGAACTCCTCCATTTTAGATTCTGTGTCATGGATGATGCCCTCAGCCGTGTTCACAGCCTCCACACGGTCCTGTGCACGATAACATAATGTTAGAAGGAGAAAGCGATGTGGTTTTGTTAGAAGGAGAAAGCGATGTGGTTTTGTATCACACGCTGGCCAAATATATTAGTGGAGAACAAAATATGTAAAAATACAGTGACAAATACAAAGTCTTTTTTTACACTTGACAGATTCCCATTTTTACCTTCCTCCTCCTGTCCTCCTCTGCATACTTCTCAGCGTTCTTAATCATGTTCTCAATGTCGTCTTTACTGAGACCTCCTGATGACTGGATCACGACTGAGAACAGAGAGACGATGTTGTTGTTTAAATGCTGGTCATGCAGCAATTTAACCTTTCAATGAGCTCAAGATGGACAAAGACAATGGACACACGGTGAAAAATACCCCAAAATGATTCTCAGTAATGAAGGTTTGAATTGTTAATTCAAGCTGTGTTTACTGTAAGATTGTTAATGGTTGATTATTCTGCATGAAAATACAACGACAGGCTAATCTTCAGTGGTTGTTGCTACATGTTTTAATATTAGTAATCACTAAGTGAAGGAAAATAATAAATGCTAAACCATAAGATCTGATGAAAGATTAAATCGTGGTGAACAACCAGGTGAACAGAGGTTGGATTATCTCCTACTTAACTACACAGCACCAAGAGTGAATACTTCGAAACTGTCATTAAAATATTGTCATGTTTTTTTTCAGCAAGGAAATAATAATTAAAATGCATATTTTGATAATTTATCTATTAAATATCCAAACCTAAAAATAAAAAGACATGTCAAAACAAACAAATGTAAAACATAAATCAATGATTTGGTGATCTACGTAATCTGTATTTTTTTTTTTTTTTTGAGGAATCCGATGAACGGTCAGACAGACATGGCGATTGTTAATGTGAACAACTCACTCTGCTGTTCTCGGCCCGTGCCCTTGTCCTTAGCAGAGACGTGGACAATGCCATTGGCATCGATATCAAAGGTGACCTCAATCTGAGGAACGCCACGGGGTGCAGGTGGGATTCCCACCAGAGTGAACTGACCCAGCACCTTGTTGTCTAATGCCATCTCTCGCTCTCCCTGACACACCTTGATCTCCACCTGGGTCTGCCCATCAGCTGCAGTGGAGAACACCTGGAGGGGAGCAGGTTGAGGCGCTTCACAACATGCTTTCATATTCCTCATCTGAAACTACAGACTAATATGAATTTCCTTAACATAATGCTGCTGGTCTAAGTACCTGGCTCTTCTTGGTGGGAATTGTGGTGTTTCTGTTGATGAGTTTGGTGAAGACTCCGCCAAGGGTCTCGATACCCAGTGACAGAGGCGTCACATCTAACAGCAAGACATCAGTGACATCACCAGCCAAAACTCCACCCTGGATGGCTGCTCCCATGGCAACGGCCTCGTCAGGGTTGACAGATTTGCTGGGAGCGCGGCCGAACAGGTCCTGGACTGTTTGCTGAACCTGCGGAGACACGCTGATGGTCATACTGGTAGGGTAACCTATGATGTAGGTCTATACGCTTTTTTTTGTAAACGCAAAACAATACATTGTCAGGCAGAATTAATGTATGTTGTGCCTTCCAATCACTGCCTGATAACCCTGTAACAATTTTTTGTTTCAGGTACTTTGTTGGTAGAATAATGTTCCTTTAACACATAAAACTTTAACTGAGATTAAGTGAAAACAACTCTTGGGAGTTCTGCCATCCATGAAATTGTAGTGGCTGATTCTGGTTATTCGTCACATTTCACATAAATGGGAAGAACTACAACTTCTGTCAGACATTGCAGTCTCAGGCATAATGTTGTACCTTGGGCATACGGGACATGCCTCCAACAAGCAGCACCTCTCCAATGTCTCCTTTGGACACTTCAGCATCCTGCATGGCCTTCTGACAGGGTGCCACAGTGCGGCGAATCAGGTCAGCCACGATGCCTTCAAACTGAGAGCGAGTCAGCTTCATGTTGAGATGTTTAGGACCAGAGGCATCCATGGTCAGGTAGGGCAGGTTGATGTCAGTCTGCGAGAGAGAATAGCATTTAGTGGTGTCACCAGCCCCACCAATGTCTGTCTGCAAACAAAATATCTCAAAAAATTCTTGTCAAAAATATACAAGAGCGAATACAATATAAGAACTTTATAATTTTATATTTACATTTTTAAGGATGCAATTGTATTGTATTTTGTCTAATTATCATTGGATAAAGGAAAGTTAAAAATAGACTTTTTTTCTTACAGTATAGCACACGCCATTAATTTGACGCCAAATAGAGCAAAAATAGACTATCATGTCACTCAAATGATTCAGTTAAAATGTTCAACAATAAAATAGGTTTCAATGAAAAAAAAAACCG
The DNA here is from genome assembly GCA_009660295.1 of Lophius piscatorius. Classification (NCBI taxonomy): domain Eukaryota; kingdom Metazoa; phylum Chordata; class Actinopteri; order Lophiiformes; family Lophiidae; genus Lophius; species Lophius piscatorius. Next base: position 118,526 of record VRLP01000939.1, on the reverse strand, counting down.
TACTAGGCCTTGCCAGCAGTCAGCATTGGACAAACCACTCTAATTGGGCTATGTCCTGCAGGAACTCAACAGCAACACGTTCTAAAAAAGAAGCAGCTGCAACCAAGTACAACGTTCTTTACCAGAACTGTAACACTGAGCCAGTCACTTACAGACCGGTTAGCTGATAAAGAGCTGGCCGATTTGAAGGTTCAAATGAATATTACAATGAATATTACAGACTCACTGCTCTGTATGTTGCGGTTGTCTTAACTACGGAGTGTAATTCTTGTCTTATATCACAATATCACAATGATCAGGTAAGTTTATGGCATGTACCTGCAGTGAGGAGGACAGCTCACATTTGGCCTTTTCGGCAGCCTCTCGCACTCTCTGAAGAGCCATGTTGTCTTTGGTCAGATCCACACCAGACTGAAAGGTTAAAAAAAAACTCATGAAGTACCGACACTTCGAACAGAACTGCCAGTAACTTTAGGATGACTTCAATTACTAACCTCTCTCTTGAATTCCTTGACAATGTGTTGGAGGAGATGCTGGTCGAAGTCCTCTCCTCCTAGGAAGGTGTCACCATTTGTTGACTTCACCTCAAAAACTCCCTTCTGGATCTCCAGGACTGATATATCAAATGTCCCTCCACCCAGATCATAGACAGCAATACTGGAAATGCAGACAAATCCAAATGGCACACAGTCAATTATTAAGCATGTGGGGTGTCTGTCTGTGCTAACCAGTTATGTGAATTTTGTGTGGTTATGAACAGCTACATGGAATTTGATACTTGAACTTGATACCATACCCATCAATGGGTATGGTATCAACCATTTATGGGTACAGTATCAAGAATAAATTATATATTTTTCTGTACTTTATAATGTAAAAAGAAAAATGTGATAATGACATGAGAACCTTTCAGCTTTGAGGTATCTTTAGATAGTGTAATATCTAGTTAGCCAATATATATTTTATCAATATATAATATATATTGAATAACCCAAGGAAAAATCTGTTTTCAGTTTGAATAGTTGTGTCCTTGGCTAGTCATGTTGTCCTGATTAGCTTTGAATTAATTACAGCTATTTTGAGTATTGTTGGAGTCAAGTATGAAAAGTGTAACAAATAAAGCTCATTATCTATACTCTATTCTGTCCTCTTTAATATGTACTGTCTGTTACTAAACCTTTGGCATTCTCAACTCACACTTTATCTTGAGTTTTGTCCAGGCCGTAGGCCAGAGCTGCAGCTGTTGGCTCATTGATCACACGCAGGACGTTCAGACCAGCAATCTGACCAGCATCTTTGGTAGCCTGAGAGTCAAAATATATCAAACAATTCACATTTGTTGTGAAAAGGTCATGCTTGAAACATAATAATACATTTAATTTAAACATAGTCACATGGGTCTTATTAAATCTTTCACTGCTGATTTGTATGGTTCCGTAGCAGATTTAATTTACTCATGCGAGAGATCTGTTGCATCACCATAAATATAGAGACTTCATTTTCAGGGAAATAAAATTCAGTTTTTCCAATTATGCCCACTGATATATGGTTTGTAGTAATGACAAATATTTTTTAAGAAGCAACTGACAAATTACTTATTTGTGAGAATTCTAGCTGAAACTGACAAATTTATAAAAGTAGAGATATAAAAAAAAGTGAAAATATAAATTTTTTCGGGGCAAACCAAAACGTATCCCTTTCATAGACTTCAAATCCTCAATGCCCACTTTCTTCATCACCTGCCGTGTATGACATTACACAAATACATTTGAGGATGAATTCTTTCTATTAAGAGCTCATTCAGGTGTTTAGTCAGTGTGCTTATGAAGTTTAGTGTAATGGACACATCAGAGCTGTTCTCTCTGAAACATAACACCCTCTTATTGTTTAATGCTTATGTATTTATCCTTGTAAGAGAAAATATATCAGGCTTATTCAATTCAGAGATATAAATATACTGGCCAAGAAGACCAACATCAGCATTGCGTGGAGTGTGTGAGCGTGCGTGCGTGCGTGCGTTCTTGTTTACCTGTCTCTGAGAGTCATTGAAGTAGGCTGGTACAGTGACCACAGCGTTTTTCACTTTAGTTCCCAGGTAGCTTTCTGTAACATAAATATTATGTCATTACCGCAACCAATTCTTGATTTGGATGGCTTGTGAGATATGAACAAAGAACAGTACATATATAGCACATTTTCTGCACCACCACTCCATAAAATTTTCCGATCTATGGAGCAGTCTTTGAGTTATGCAGTGGAAACTAAAAATGAGAGCCAGAGCCCATTCCTGTATTTCCCTCATTACTTTCTTCATAATGGAGGATAACTAGCTGCGTGTAAGTTAACTACAAAATGTGAAAAGTTTGATTGTTTCGAATAAATAAACCCCCAATACTGGTTTTGTGATACATGGTCAGAATTGCAACTCTGTTTTATATCATCTTAATGCAAATGGTCTGCTAGCATCAATGCAAAGATTTCAAAATGTTGTATTACTGACAAATGAAATTAAAATGAATGAAGTAACTACCGCCTAAATTACATGGTTTGTAATGAATCAAAATTACTTGCATATATCAACATTTGCCATTCAAATCCTTTTAAACGGTTTAATGTGTATTTTTGTCTTCTTTAGTAGGCCAATGAAGAGATGGACATTATCAACACTAAACGTCTTTCCCAAAAATTCAGAAAATGTATTTCACTGTTTATATTAAATTCTGGCACAAAAAATAAGCACTAATAACGTGAGCGTGAATTCTGTGCGGACATATTATTTGCATGAATATAGATTCCATTTTAAAAGAGAAAATATTCTTGAGAAAAGAATAACAAAAATCTAAAGAAAAATCTATATCTATAATTATTTAATAAACTAGCGCATTATTTTGACAACCCTAGGAATAACCGGTAAGGCAGACTGTGAAACTGTGTGATGACAGTTCATAACACAATTAGTATTTTATGTCACACAGCCCTTTAGCAAATTACCCAGGTGCAGTCGTATTCCTACCTGCAGTCTCCTTCATCTTTATCAGCACGAACGCTCCCGCCTGGCTCGGAGAGTACATTTTCCCATGAGCCTCCACCCAAGCATCACCGTTAGATGCACGTACAATCTTGTAGGGTAAGTTTTTCCTGTCAAACAAATTTTACTTATGATTAGTATGCTGCATCCAACAGTTATTATTTCTGCCAAGGGAGGTTATGTTGTCACCTTTTATTAAATTTTTTTGTGACTAATGCATGACTTAAAACTGGAGATTTAGCGTTGTAAATGCATGACATTCTACCAGTAAGCAGGTTTTGGCCCCTGGCAGAAGTTGAAGCTCTCGGGGCGCTTTTTTTATTTTAGACTGTGATCTCATAGATCCTCAGTTTTGATTGACCTGGGACTAGTTTCAAATAATTTCTACACACACTGAAATTCTGAATCAGAAAAAACTCACATGGATTTGATTCTGAAGGTTTTTCAAAGCTGATAATATATCCAGTTCTCCAAAATAGTGAGCATGCATGACTTTTGCAGTGAATACATTCAATAATGCAAAGTACGTTAACATAACCAAAGATTGACTCACATGTCTTTTTGAACTTCTTTGTCATCATAGCGACGTCCTATCAGTCTCTTGGTGGCATACAGTGTGTTCTGAGGGTTGGTGACAGACTGGCGTTTAGCTGGCATGCCCACCAATCGTTCCCCTTCTGATGTGAAGGCAATGACTGATGGAGTAGTCCTGGCTCCCTCTGCGTTCTCCAACACCTAACAGGTAGAGATAAAACTAAGAGGTTTCATCTATCCTAACTCAGAACTGGTCGATTCATTTTGTTTACAGATTTTCGGGCATAATTAAAAGAACCAACTTTTGAAAAAAATTTATAGATTAAATTTTACTAACCGACATTCATTTCAATTGAAAATCAACCTAAAACTACTAAATGTAGGTTACAAATGTCTTTAATGAAGATTAAGATTGTTTCAGAAAAACATTGTCTTTGCTTTGGATCCGTGTGCAGATGGATCGTTTTAACATATAAATGAAAAACATTTATGCGAAAAATTTATATGTCTATTTTCAGCATGCAGTCATTGAAACCGTCAATCGTTTACCCTAAATGCTGTTTCGTCACAGCAGTAACTAACAAGGTGAAGTTGCTGAGCTCAAACAAAGAGTTATGAATTGTTTGAGTTGTTGCCGCAGCAAATATCAGTTGAAGTCCTGCTTTGGCCTTTTCCCGATCGAAGACTAATAAAATTGCTAAAATGTGACTGAACCATTAAATTGTATCATCGTGTGAGGGTAAACATCAAGGTACCAAATACAAAAGCTGTGGCACGCTCCTCCGCTTAGATAGCAAACTGATATTAGAGGGAGATCCATACAAAATTCACCTAGTAATACCCAGCTCATTCATGGCAATTATTTCAGAAACATTTAAAATGAAGAAGTATTGCCTGTTGAGCCAATGAACTATCTTCTAAAACTTGAAAAAATACCATCCTATGAAATTAAACCTAAGTACCCCTTTTCACAAATAAAATAAAAAATAATTACGCAATCCAACATTTTTCATGTAACAAAGGTTAGAGGAAAGGATCTGATCAGATGTGTTGTATTAAAATAACAAACTTCTGAGGCAGGTGACAACTATTTACAAGCAATAGGCAAGAAAAATAAAAAGGAACTCAAGTCAGTTTTAGTCTGTTCAAAAGTCTTGAGTGATCAGTTACTATTTAGAATTAAATAGGATCATAAGAGAAGGGAAAAGCAAGATTTTTTAATTAAGTGCCAATGTTCAGTCCCTCCATGAAGACATCCATAATGACTGACTGATGCTTTACAGAGTATAATTCGGACGGCGAAGCGGCAAACACGACGGCAGCCTCTCCAAATATGTACAAGTAATAATATTCATTAATTTATAATGTTTTAAGTTGTTATCTTTCAGCTGGTCGCAGCTGACCTTGAGCGGTACACCAAGGAGGAGCTTCAGAGACATTCACACTCACATTCACTCCTATGGGCAATTTAGGGTTACGGTCACCAATTCAACTAGATCAGATTGCATGTTTTTGGACTGTGGGAGGAATGGTGTCTCTAAAAGCTGTGAAGCATGACAAGCATTTCTGATGAAGCACATGTGAAACTTGATGGTCACCATTTAACCGTGAACAACTGTTGACAAACTGTTACGGTTGAAAAGCTGACACTTTGAGCCGAGCTATCAATATAGTACATTCAGTACAATCCAGAGCAGGCTTTGTCATGTCTTCATCTCACCTTGGCCTGCTTCCCCTCCATGACTGCGACACACGAGTTTGTGGTCCCCAGGTCAATGCCAATGACTGCACCCCTGACAGCATCTGACCTACAATACATACAACCAAATTATTAAAGATGCAGCTTACAAGGTTTCAATTAATGTTCCAATAGTCCACACAAGTACCCACCCAAGATGTAATAAAAAATAAAATAAAATCTACCACAGTAAATCTCGACAGCCTGTATGGCATAATACAAGTCTCCAAAAGCTCAGATCCCAGATTTTTTACAATGATTAAGCGATCAAAGGGTTACATTAATTTTGTTTTTCTAGGGATCTGAATTACACTATACAAGTTGTATGGAGTCATTTCATGTTTCTTAAGGTTTCCAATGTCTTCATTTATTCAGAAGAATGCTGCAATACTGTTGAATCCTGAATCTCAAGGGATGTTTAAGAGAAAAATAAAAATTCTATCGGTATGAATGTGTAGCTTATAACCAATAAAATGTTTGTGTTTTGAAGTTTTATGTCAATACTTACGCATAGTCCCTTCTGGACAGAGCTCTGAGAGCATCTGCTTGGAAACCAGTCCAACATGCCTGTGAATAGACCACAATAAAATGAGGTGTGTTTAACTATAATACAATGCATTATGAATAAATAAATCATATATATAAATATATGTTCTAAAATGAAGATTGAAAAATGTTAACAGACAGATAAAGTGGCAGTGTATATCAGGGCTTGAATGAAACTTATCTATTTAAAAGAGAAGCTAAACAAATACTGTAGAAAAGTAGTAAAAAGTAACCAAGTTCATATACCAAGTACACATTTGAGGTAACTGTATTTTAGTTGCGCTTTTCCATTTTATGCTACATTATACTTTACTCCACTCCATTGCATAAAGAATGTTTAAACCTTTTACTCCACTATATTTGTGTGAAAGGTAGAGTTACTAGTTACTTTTAGGATTACATAAAATTCATGTATCTCTAATTGAAGTGTTTCTATTTGTTAGAAAGATTCTGCTACTTCTCAAGCTCAATACACTCTAGTAAATATAATCTTGGATTATCTCCAAAATATAATAAGTTTGAAAACAGACTGATCTTATGAAAAATTTACTTTTCGGAGCTATATGGTCCTAAGCAGGCTATGAAGATCATGTAGATTTATCTACTAAGCCGCATAAAGTAGTTAGATTACCTCAACCATACACATCTACAGCTGTATACATAGGTAAACTCTTCAATACAGCTGTAATATTAATCCAAATATAATACTAAGAATCCAAGACCATTCTACAGCACTATCATCACTTTTTACTTTGATACTTGACACATTTTTTTTAATTTAAATTTCATTAATTTTACTTAAGAAAAGTTATAATTGCTGGATTTTTCCAGTAGAGTCTTTTAACAATATATTATTTACACAATATATTATTTACACTTTAAGCCAAGAAATGGATCTGAATAAAGTATCCACTGCTGCTGTAGAAAACTGTTAATAGCTGAACTCAATTATTTAACTCTAAAACAAACTGCAGTATGAAGGAAGGGGGACAACCCATTGAAGGTCACTGAGACATTCCTCCCTGCGTCTATGAACCATAAACCCTGACTATCAAAAATGAATATAAACCTGCTTAAGAGTTTAATACGTTTATCATCCCACATCTCCGCTACAAGCAGCTGGTATTTAACAAATGCGTCATAGATAAAATGGAACGTGAAATGCAAGCTGTTAGCTTAGCGCCATGGAACCACTATCGCTCCACCATTGGCAAAGACGAAATAATCTATATAACAGAAGCATTTAGACGTATTGGAGCTTGACGTGCTTGAACATTAATTTTTACATGTTAAATAAATATAACAGCATGCTGTGTACATTTGTCACTGCTGTGACGACTTAACTCAAGCTAACGCTCCTAGCATGCTAAGCTAGCCGGCTGGTTGTCAAATCTCAAAACTGCATACAAAGCCAAATTGCAGTATTTCTGTACACCAGTTTGACACTCACCTTCTTGATTAAAGAGGACACGTTTATTGTATTGTTCCCAGTCGGCAGAGTCCTTGACACACTTTTGGCCACACTCAACATCTTGACAGTTAAGCAAATACAATACCAGAATTAAATAAAACGTCCGCAGGGATAAAGTCGAGATGGACAGGATTAATTGTGAGGCCGAAAAGGTTAGTTAAGATATGAAACCCCCCAGACTTTCTGTAGGACTTCCAGACGGTGTATACTCCTGTAGGATCACTTGTCTTTGGCAATCAGGAGTGAAGGAACTGCGAGTTGCTTCTGGAATTATCCAACACATGTTGCACCATCCGCCGCTAAAGGACCCCTTATCGGGTTTGTCATGCACTGCCTGCTTAATTTTTAAAGGTCTACAAATATTGTAAAGTTGTTATTGAAATTAATATAAGAGTTTTACAATGGATATCACACAAATAGGGTTTTAGATGTTTTTATAAGTCCAAATCAAACGAATTTATTTTAATTTCCTCCTTATTTTGATCATGAACGGAATAGGGCGGATACATGGAATGGGCATGTGAAGGTCATGATGTAACGAGGGCTCCGCTTGGTTAACCTTTTCTTACATCAGGCTTAATGGATGGAATGATACACATGAAATAGAATTATTAAATCCTCATGAAGTCCAAGCTTGAAGGGCAAAATTTACTATATTTTATAAGTTTTGAACAACCAAATTACATAAGAACAGTTTAAATATCTCATTATATCAGATATTGCGGGGGGTTTCACATTAAACACAAATTGTTGCTTTACCGTTTATTCTCAAAATGATCCAACCTCGGAAAAGAATCCCTCATCATGGTACACATTTGAATAAATAAGATGTTTTTAAAACGCTTTTGATAGACCTATACGATTCATTACCTCTGCCAAGGAGGTTATGCTTTCACCTGTGTGAGTTTTGTTTGTTTGTTTGTGAATAAAATGTAGCAAAAACTACAGGTCGGATTTGCAAGACATTTTACTGGGAGGTAGGATATGTCATATCCTACAGATGATTAAATTTTGGTCACGTTATTTGTTTCGCAGCATTTAAAATTAGAAAAAGCACCCTGAGGCTGCAAACCTCCTCCAAGTGCAAAAACCTACCTCTGAACCTACTTTGTTTCTTTCGCTCTCATTCTCTTCATGTGTTCAGCACTTAGTTTTACTCTCTGCTCCACACTCCCAGACTTTGAGCAGGGCATTTTTTTGAGAGTGTTCACAAAGGTTGAATAAGATTTGGACTCAAACAGACATTGGCGCGTCATTTGCTGTTCTCCTCCAGTATAGAAATAAAACATCAAATGAAGAAGGCAAACAAGTAACGTCAAGGAAATGTTACCATCTGCATATTACAAAATCTACCTCTGGATAATATTTCAAGCATATCCGTCCATTAGTTCTTCCGTTATCTCGTTCGCAGACATACAAACAGACAGACACAGACGGACAGACAAATGCGGTTGACACTCAAACATTGATGGAGGTACTTTCATGACATTTTCCAAAAAAAGTTATCTGATTGATTCCTGAAGATTGATTGTCAGAAAGTGGAGTCTGCGGTGCATTATGTTTGAAGGAGGTCATAATGCAGCAAAGCAAAGTGCCATTTGTCGCGATGAGCTGAATCATTTGCAAAATAATTTGTAATATCTTGCATTGAGCTGTTTTATATTGTTCTTATTTGACGTAGTCAGTACAATCAGCTGATAAGTAGTATGTTAACCAATAAACCCTGTTTACAATGAGGGTTGAATAATTTTTGCTGTCTACTGCTGAAACATAGATTGAAACATCAAATTTTGTGAATAAATTCTGTGGATGATTAACATTTCGAATGTCTTCACATTTTCATTCAAAACATCTATACTCAAATATCTTTAATTCAAACTGGGAGCAGAACTTTCCATTGTTCTCCTCTGTATTATAGATTGAGAATTACTTAACACCACAATTTGGAGATACTGGACAAATATAGAGATAGCAAACCAAGAATATTGTGGAAAATAAACTATGATTGTATGTATAAATCAATTTGTAGCCTGCAAACTTGATTCTAACAAAAGTTATTTACAACCCTTATGGGGAAATCATACCCTTGAATGAAGTCATCATAATTATAATCATAATCACTGAGATTTTCCAGTTTCATCCACATGTATGTCAGTATGAACAGAACTAACAGAAGAAGTATTTTTAGATTCGATGGAAAATCGAAGTTGTGAGCCTAATATTTTCCATTAGGTGGCGTCATAAACTTCCATATGTAACATAAGCGTACAAGAATTACACTTATAACCTCTGGCTTCTTTGCAACCTCTCCAGTTACAGTATATCACAAAGCTCTGGATTTAAAATCTCAATAAATGTTTGGATCGATTCATTACTTGCACTATGGAACCGCTGTGTAATTGGCCAAACAGTAAAGCATTGTCATTTCTGTCATTGCCTTTATTATAGATATAATGGGATGACGTTCCCTCTAGGCTGCCCTTAAAATCAAAATGTGATCCAGTGCCATATAAGCTCCCCTGCATGCTATGAAGTTAGTTGAATAGTTTATTGCTGCTATGTATTTTTATTAAAGAGGTGTAATATTTATAACATTTGAGATGCAAAATTTAAAAAAAAAAAAGATTTTATTTTAATTTATTTTATTATTTCACTACCACATACCGTCGGGTTCAGCTTCTTTCATCTTCCAGCTCTTACCTTTAGGAGTCGCCGCAGCGGTCACCTCGTTCCACATATTGATTTGGCATAGGTTTTACCTTGGATGCCCATCCTGACACAACCCTCCCCATTTATCCGGACTTGGGACCGGCTCCAGACGTACACAGGCTTGTGACCCTGTGTGGCTGGGTTGCCCTCCCAGTCAGCTTGAGACCTTTTTTATTTACTCGGTCCCTCAGTCACATAACTGAGTTCATAGATGGACTTGGAATGAATTTTCACAACTCACACACGCATACAATCCATGGCTTGAATTTTAAAGACCTTGAGCGTTGCAGACATCCTTCATAAGCTAAGGACAAATTTTTTAATGCATTTTTAAAGTTTAAGAACTTGTACCTGTTCTTTATAACTGTTTCAATTATAATCTCTATTATTAATACACGTTCTGATGGTGTTTGTGCTCGTGAAGTGCCGAACGGCCGAACTGCTGTTGTTTGCATACACAATTCACAAGGTCTTGTTCATCTTCAAGTTCCCACACCTTTGTAAGGGCACCATGTTTAGCATGGAGGCGACAGTGAAGATTTCAGCTCAAAAAGGTTGAAAGCCTCAATCGCATGACAACAGTTTTGCTGACATTAGAGAACTTTTTGACTTGCATTTTAAAAATGGTCTGTGTTAAGCAACACTGCGAAAACAATCATCGTGCACATGGTTCCGTGCCCAATTGTTTAATCAGTAACCAAAAATTGCATAAGTCAAATTTCCAGAAGAATCACATGCCAGTGCAAACTATAGTTCAGCTGCATCGCCCTGATCCACAGCAGTTGGTTTAAACAGCCTGCCTTTAAATTCAGTAACATTACATTGTTGACCACCTGCAGTCAACGATGTCTGTGCTACAGTTGGCCTCTGTCCTCATCTCTCTTCTGTGCTTCAGCGCAGCAGCACCCACGACAGACGACTGCAGTCAGCAGACCCAGCCTCGACCAGCCGATGAGATTCATCAGGTAAAATCACTTTAAAAATAAAATAAACCTAACCTGCTTCTTTAGCAGAATGTAAACTACAATGTTTCTGAATGAAGATGAATGACATTTTATTTTGCGAGGAAACTAAACTGTGTTTGTTTTCTCTTAACAGATCCTGGGCCGGTGGACCCTTATTGAGGGGTTTACCGATAATGAACATTTTGAAGAATATTTTGTGAATTCAGAAAGTATATGGATGGCACTGAACACAACATCAGACTACAACACTTTGGTGTTAGATGAGGGACGCTTACGGGTATCCACAACTGATTTGAATTCAACCCTGGAGCATCAAAAACCAGTGTAAGCAGTCTTTCTGTTCTTTCTATTATCAGCTATATTCTTCTATCAGAGAGGCACCCAACTTTTGACCTCTAACTGGCATGACTTAAACTAAATTAGTAGAATATCCAACGCTTAAATCTTTTCCTTTTTTTTTTTAGCATTTAGCATTTAGCTATTTCCTACAAAATGTGGACAAATGCTTGTTATTTTTCTAACCCTCTCACTTAAATTTAATCTAGTCAAATAAAAGATTTTTTTTTAAATCCTATTATAGTGTGCACTATTTATTTGTAGGAGTAGTTCATTATCTGAATATATATTTGGCTATTTAGGGAAAAAAGTCAAAATACTGTGAAAATATAGTCACAATTTTCAAGAAAAAACAAAAAAAGAAAATAGTCATAATATTGTCATTGTTCAATGTGAAATTGCAAACCTGCTTTGAATTCCACACTAATGCATGAAACGAAAGATGGCTTTGCAGTAAAGTAATACCACACATCTCCTCCACTCCAGGTGGGTCTGGTTCTTCCTTCTTTTCTTCCACAATCTTTTGTGCTCTGATATTAATTATGGCGTTAATGTGGCAAAACATTCAAGATTAATGTATTTGTGAAACCTAGGTGAAAGTGGAGGAAGGTTCTCGGTTTAAATCCAAGTGGGGACCTGGGGTTTTTCCCATGCTTGTTTGGGTTTCATTCAGGAACCCTGGCTTCCTCCCACAGTCCAAAAATATGTAGTGTAGTTGAACTGGTAAATGGTAAACTGGTAAATGGTCTGTTGTCATAGCGGTTGCTTTTTCTCTGTTTTGGAGCTGTGATAAATCCGCAACCTGTCCAGGGTGAATATAATGTCCGGTGGGATAAGATAAACTTGGCTATAGACTCCGAGCCTCCTTTGCTCTCATTCAAAGCTTTACCAAACAGCTCACTAACGTCTCCCCCTGATTCTGATTATTATAGGAAGGATCGATGCACGAGGGCTGCTCAGAGGATTACCTTGCACAAAGACAAATTCTTAGAGTTCCAGGGTAAGTTTTCTCGAATTTGACAGGGTTTGTTATGGCGCAGGATTTGATCAACCATATTCACGAGTATTATCCTTGTAATGAACCTTTGTTATGTGTTTGTAGTGAAACATCTCCCCATATACTTCAAGTTCCTGCAGACTTGCAATGAGTGTGTGCTCATGTACATTGGAGGGAACTATTTCAAAGCACTCTTGCTTCTTGGTAGGTATGAAGAATAATAGAGTAGAATAACACGCATGCATGCAGTTTAATCAAATGCTGCAAGACTTTTAAATTAATTTAAAGTTCCAGCTACATTGTGGCACTTGTGCCTTTTGGTAAGCTAAATGTGCAGGTTTTATTTCAGCTGTTACCAATCACACCAATGATGTCCTATTGTCTCATTAAACAGCAGCTCACCCAAAATTATTCATCACCATATCAATTTATCAAGCAAAAAAACATTTCTAGAGCTTGACAGCAAAACATAGATCTAACATTCTCCTATTCTACTAAAATGCTGAAGAACACGATCTGATTTAAAACTGAGAAAAAAAATGAAGCCAGAAAAAGAATCTATTTTTCAATATGAATGCAGAAATTTTTAGTTAGTTCTCATTGACCTTGTCCAGAGGAATGTGTAAATGTCAAAGACACCTTCCTCGTACAGCTACACGCTTAGAGGAAGCAGTAAAGACTTGATAATTAAAAGAGTAAAAATAAATGATTTCAAAGCAGTTTAAGATCTAGGGGCTTCTGGAGAATTTGGCATAGTCTGAAAGCTGATCGTTTATATTGGAATATCCCCCCTCTGGAGTCTGGATATTGGTGGTGGTGGCTGATGACGCTACTGAGGCTGATGGATGATGATACTGATGGATCTCTGAGGACTCAGTTTAGATGTGGAGGTGGGTTGGGAAAGTCAAGCGGTCGCGAATCAGCATCATGAAAGAACTAGATGGTCCTAGAGATAGAACTAGAGTGTCGGATTTAAAGACAGCAGCTGATGGCGATGGGCTAAGTATGAAAGTGTGAGAGTGATATGATGGATGGGGCTACCTGAATGGGTGCGGCCGATACCAATTAATGCCCCTGGCTGTTAAGCAGGTAATTGATTGGAGTGGAATGAGCAGTAACTGTGGTTGCACTGTGCCAGAGGACAGTCTTTCTGACTGAACTCTCGCTAGATCTCCATTTCAATCAGAGAAGACAAGAAGTCAAAAAGACATATGATTTATTACAACAGCAGATGTGTGTTAATGAGACTAGTAGAAAGTCTTTGGCACAGACTATTCAGGGAGATTGTGATCAAAGGGTCTCTAACCTGAACAGCAGCATGGAATATCCCCGCAAAGGTGAGGGGCCCAAGGCCCCCAGCGATAAGGCCCACAGAATCCCCAAAAGATACTAACTCACCGCTCAGGAATGTATGATTTAATGAAGATGGCTTGGTCAGCTGAGAAATTACACAAACTGAAGGGCATAGCATTAATAGAGGTTAGAAGCACTGTGAATGTGTGGACACAAAATCATCTCGCAATTGTAATTTACCTTTGATGATATAGTTTTGCTTCCAACCACTCCAGATGGTCACAAATGGGGACCCAGTTTACCATCACACAGGATAGAATGGAGGACTTGAACCTAACCTGGCTTACCGGCACACAAAACCTGAACTCTGACATGAACTGTAGCTCAGCTCAAATTTTGCACAGAGTCCGAACCAAGGTTTGAATGGGTAACTATAAAATAATGACTTGGCAATTCTGGCCATATGAATGTGATCGCTGTCTTTATCGATATGACTGCACCATAAATGCTTTAATCTCATAGAGAGTAATGCAGAATATGTTACACCTTCATGAGATGGGAACTGGCACAACAATTTTGATTTGATGACAAGTGTGGGTTCATGACTGCTGTTAATTTGAATATTGAACAACCCACCAAACCAAGACCGCACATTTGCAGAACTACCTAGCTTGAATGATTGAGTCTCCTAAAGACAGGAGGCTCAAGCCAAGAAGAAAAAGTGGGGAAGGAAGCAAAAGAAAGTAGGGAAGCAAGCAGAAATGAATGTGTTGCTGAATACCAGCTTAGGCATGATCTAATTTTCCCAAATACTTTTCTGTGTGCTACATTGTAAAGAATGTGCATCTTTAAAATAAGGGTTAAACATTTCAGAGGTTGTTTCATTTTCTCAATTTGATTCAAATATTCACTTTTAAGTAAATTGACAAAGCTGATCTTAATAGTATGACTGAACTCTGCAGAGAGACCCGTAAGTTCCAACCAGAGGTAGATCGTAGATTGGGAAAGCCAAGAAGTCAAGCTCAAAAGGGGACCTAAGAGCCAGAATGCTCAACATGCCACAATGCAGTAACTTTCTGAAACACTAATCTGAGTGAAGAGACCATCTCTACACTGCATATCCTTATGTGAGTGGGTACAGGTTAGATGTAACTCTGTACTTATGGGTCAAGTGCTGAATACGAACATGGGCTATTTATGATTATATGATCATGGACATTTTGTGATTCAATTATACATCGTCATGGTTATCATAGCATTTACGTTTCTGTCTGCCACTGCATGCCAACTTTATTTTAAATTAAGGGTTAACAAACATTTTAAATTAAGAGTTTTTTTCACTTAGCTTCAAATGTTGTTCAGTGTTTAAGAACATTTAACAGAGCCGATCCCAATAGTATGACTGAACACTGCAGAGATGCCATTAAACTCCACCCATAGGTAGATTGAAGGTTGGGAAAGTCAAGGAGTCATGCTCAGGGGGGGACCTGAGAGCCAGAACTACTCGGCAGTTTGTCATTATGATTAAAATTATTATAATCTTATTTGTTAGGTATATTAAGTGTAAATCTATGTCCATAACTATTTAATTTTCTGTCTTCTTTTGCATGCCAGGTGAGGAATGATCTATCTAAATGCTGCTACATGCCAAGAGAGGCATTAGTAGCTGAGGGGACAGGTAAAGATGGAATGACCAGTAAAGCCGACGAAGAGAGCAGCAGTGACACTACTGATGCGGCCCAACTGTGGCCGTACTGTACCAGATGATAGTCTTTCATATCGAACTTTCGCTAAATCTCCATTTCTTTTAGAATCGAATTTTTAATATAGATTATTTCACTCAAATTAAAAGATTAAAATAAAAACATTTTGCAAAAGATAAGTGCAATTTAATTTCCAGAGATTGTTGTTTCTGCAAATGTGCAGTCTTTGTCTTTGGTAGAAGCTAAGTTGAGATCATGGAAGAAGACTTTCGGTCGGCCCCAAGGAAATTCTGGCAAACCATCCGGCGTCTCAGGGGGGGTAAGCGGTCATTCGTCCACTCTGTCCACGGGGTGGATGTGGACTTGCTGACCTCCACTGAGAAAGTTATCGGGCGGTGGAAGGAATACTTTGGGGATATCCTCCATCGCACCAACACGTATTTCCCGGGAGGAACCAGAGCTTGATGACTTGGAGGTGGGTCCGCTCATCACTTGGGCTGAGATCCCTGCGGCTTTTAAACAACTTTGCGGTGGCAGCGCCCCCGGGGTGGATGAGATCCGCCCTGAGCATCTTAACGTTCTGGATGTTGTAAGGCTGTCATGGCTGACACGCCTGTGCAGCATTGCGTGGACATCGAGGGCAGTACCTCTGGAGTGGCAGACTGGGGGGGTGGTTCCCGTTTTCGAGAAGGGGGACCAGAGGATGTGTCCCAATTATCGGGGGATCACACTCCTCAGCTTCCCTGGGAAGGTCTACGCCAGGGTATTGGATAGGAGGGTCCGGTCAATAGTTGAACCTCGGATTCAGGAGGAACAATGCGGTTTTCGTCCTGGTCTTGGAAGGCTGGACGAGCTCTATTCCCTCTCGAGGGTGCTGGAGAGTTTGCTCAACCAGTCTACGTGTGCTTTGTGGATCTGGAGAAGGCTTACAACCGTGTCCCTTGGGGCATCCTTTGGGGGCTGCTCCGAGACTATGGAGTGGATGGCCCACTGCTACAGGCCGTCCAATCTCTGTCGGAGATTGTCGGAGTCAGAGTCTGGTTCGCATTGCCGGCAGTAAGTCAGACTCGTTTCCAGTTGCGGTTGGACTCTGCCAGGGCTTAGGATCCTGTCTCTGCTTTTTGCGGATGATGTGGTCCTATTGGCCCATTCGAACACTGATCTCCAGCTCACACCGGGACGGTTTGCAACCGAGTGTGAAAGGGCCAGGATGAGAAACAGCACCTCTAAGTCTGAGGCCATGGTTTTCAGCCAGAAAAAGGTAGAGTGCTAACTCCGGGTTGGGGAAGAGTTTTTGCCCCAAAAGAAGGGGTTCAAGTATCTTGGGGTCTTGTTCAGGAGTGAGGGGAAAAGGGAGCGAGAGATGGACTGACGAATCGGGGCGGCGTCTGCAGTAATGCAGCCGAAAGGCAAAGCTCTCGATTTACCGGTCCATCTACGTTCTGACCCTCACCTATGGTCTTGAACTGTGGGTCATGACCGAAAGAATGAGATCCTGGATACAAGCGGCTGAAATGAGTTTTCTCCGCAGGGTGGCTGGGCTCAGCCTTAGAGATAGGGTGAGGAGCACAGACAGCCGGGAGAGGCTCAAAGTAGAGCCACTCCTCCTCCGCATCGAGAGGAGTCAGTTGAGGTGGTTCGGTTATCTAGTCAGGATGCCTCCCGGACACCTTCCGGGGGAGGTGTTTTGGGCATGTCCATCTGGAAGGAGACCCCGGGGTAGACCCAGGACCTGCTGGAGAGATTACATCTCTCAGCTGGCGTAGGAACGCCTCGGAATCCTCCCAGAGGGGTTGGTGGATGTGGCAGGGGAGAGGAAAGTCTGGGCTTCCCTGCTGAAACTGCTGCCCCCGCAACCCGGATAAGCGGAGGATAAGGAAATTAAACGAAACAAAACAAAACACACTCTCTCACACCAATGGAACAATCACTGGGATCAGTGTTTATGTCACTTTGTTAAGTATGGATCAGGGAACAAACCACCAACCCTCCAATAAATGGTTGACTGCTCTATTGAGAGACTGAATTTTTATTTTTGGGTGAACTTGTCTTTTAAGACTGAAATGAGCAACAGTTTTAAAATTTCTCAGTGAAAGTTAATAAGAATATCTCTTCCTCATCTCTGTAGGGAGGAATATGACCCTACCAGTGTCTGATTTGGAGACAACCAGGAAACAAGCTGCGTGCCTCCAGATTCCCCTGCCTGCAAAGTTCCACTACAACCCCAACCCAGGTGAGCCCATGTCCTAAACTTTTACCTGTATTATCTATTAAGGCCATTTGAAAAACTTGAAGTCATTTCCACTTCATTGGGCTTAGGTGTTATAACTATCTTATATTTCTATCTTTTCATGTTTATGTTATGAAAAACACTGTTTTCAAACATAACTCAAAATATTTCATGGATCATTTTCAAACTTTTTAACCCCATAGACCATAGTATGAGAATGAACTGGATTGATTTTGGTAAAGATGGGTAGTATTTCTCTGACACCGTGGGGAGCTTTATCCCCAAAGTTTTTTAACCATTGATCCAATTTAGTCCAAATCTGGTACATATAGATCAACTCAAAGTAATCTATCTTGTAAACAAAGTGTTTTACTTTAATAGTTCATACTTTGCTTACTAGGGGGAACTTTTTTACAGAAAAAACATTATTTTCAACATAACTTCTCAACTATCGGACCAATTTAGACCTAGTTTGGTGCATATGAATTGACTCGAGGAGATCTATAATGTGCATATCATATTTTACTCACTCCCTCAAGCTTCTTTTTTTTCTAAATACTGTGGACATAACATAACATTTAATTTGATGAGTTCAATCGGGGGATTGCTTGTACAATGCAGGGAATTTGAGGCTTTTTGGGGATATAACCTATGCCTAGTTAATGTATGAAAATAGATATGTCCGCTTCAAAAAGTGTATCCGTCAAGGGCCACCTACATCCATGCATCCTTTACATTAACATAAATATACAAACAAGATTGCAGTAAAGATTCTAAACTTTCAACAATGGCAAAGTGCTTATAACAGACAAGGTTGTTATCTTTAAAATAAAACGCAAAAGCAGAGGCAAGCATAAACTTAGTAGGTGGTCTGTGAGGCCATCAAATATACAGTATAGGAAGTGAAAACCTATCATTTTATATGAAGAGAAAAACTTTTAAAAGAAAACATGAAATAACCCAAAACCATAAAAAGATTAGGGTCAGGGTGATAACCACATGCAGCTGCAATGAACTTGACTGATTTTCATTTGATTTATAGAAGATAAAGTGAACTAATATTAACCGTTCCTTTTTATCTTTACAGAGTTCTGTCCTGTGTGACAGTCGGACTCTTCAGGACAGGAGAACAACCTCTAGAGATCTCTAAATAAGAATTGCATCTAGTTTCTTTATTGCTCAATCTGCAATGTCCCTTTAGTGTAAGGAAAATAAGAAAAATATCTCCAATATGAGGTCTTCACATTGTTTGTTGTCCAAAAACGAAAAGCATTCATTGCATTTTTCTGTTTATATAAGAATGACAATAATACCTTTGATGACGGTTACTCACTAGAGATACAGCACTGCAGGTATGTTTGAAGTTTCACAGCCATGCTCCAGCAGTCATTGACTTTTACAATACAAACAAGATAACTGAAGATGCAGTGTATAGATATGAAATAAATGTAGAAGTCACTAATGATATTATATCATACCCAATTTCAAATAGTCTTTGAAGTAATTAAGGTGCACACAATTAAAACTGTGAAAATACACATTAACTGATACTAATGGGGTCATGCAATTCCTGACAAAAGAATAGTCATTTCACAAAGATGCGTAAATCACAAATCAAGCAAAGAAAATTCAAGTTTTGGAGCAGAGTGAGCATGACAGTGTCACTGGCACAGCTGAAGTGGTATGACTGTCACCACCACAAGACAAACAGGAGTTATTGAGTTTTATGGAGATGAAACAGAACCTTGCCAAATTAATTCCCAACCTGTCTGATGTTAGCGCTCCACCTCAAAATCTTTAGGAGTTCAAAACTGAATGAAATTAGGGAGAAAAGCAAAATAAAGTTTTGAAAAATTGAAACAACTGGTCACCAATGCACCAACACATTATAGTTTGATGATCTCAACTAACAAGTCACAACATCTGTGGCTACCAATTTGGAAGGGATAGGAGCTGTGGTTCTGTAGTATGGCAGGTCTGTGGCATTTGTTTCAAGAGCACTTTAAAACAGTCAACATCAATATGCTCAAATAAGTTTGTTGTCACTGTTTAGGGATGCGAAAGGATCCAAAAAAAAGTTATATGGTCAAGAAATCCATGTTGAAAGTGATATTTAACCACCTGAGATAGGCAGTATGTCTCACCCTCTCTAATGAGGGCACTAAGCAAGTTTTTCAAGCACCCACACACTCATAGTTACCTGGAAGCCAGAGAAATAATTCTGCATTGCTGATGCTTTGAACGGTGCTAAGTGCACAGGAAAAAAAAGAGTATTTGGAAGAAAAGATTCAGGTCAGCTGGATCATACATCAACTTATCATTTCTGAGAGGAAAGTGAACATTTTCAGGCAAGCCTCAGCAGATCAATGTTAGTCGACTGCTGAAAGACAGGATGGACGTTCCAAATGACATTTAAAGAGGAAATTAGCTGTGACTGAGGACTGATATCCAAAAATGCATAGCTTATAGTGCCAACCCAAATGAGAGCGCCAAGGCCGTTACCTCGGTAGACATTATTGTATTCATAATTGATCATTTAGGATACTTTCTATTATAAATGAACATAACACAGTAACAAAATGGCTCAACATGCTCAACTGGAGGGCTTAATTTCCAAATATTTCACAGAGATTCTTCAATTACCATTAATTTATTGTTTAGTTATTGTCAGCATCTAAATCTACCATGATCTCCAACAAACTTTCTCAGTATATCTCAAATACCCAGGATCCATTTGAACCCTGTCGTGTACCCCGTTGCCTGCCATACACCAACGGCTGTTGATAGGTTGAGGGTGATGGATGGGAAAACTGGGAGCCCCTCGGTTTATACCAGGCAGCCGCGGCCCTTTAGGCCGTGCACTGAACACAGTCTCTTGTACGCCGGGACTCTTTAGCCTTATGCAGCATACCTTGGGAGTCAGGATGGAACACATTAGCTTGCACAATATGTATATTGGTTAGATCTTTCCCAATATTCTCCGGCAGAGATACCTGCGCTAACTATATCTGCCGCT
This sequence comes from Lophius piscatorius, assembly GCA_009660295.1. Lineage (NCBI taxonomy): Eukaryota > Metazoa > Chordata > Actinopteri > Lophiiformes > Lophiidae > Lophius > Lophius piscatorius. The sequence goes on along the minus strand of VRLP01000939.1, from coordinate 97,960 downwards.
GTAACATCATAGCAGCTACATAGCTGCACCAGTAAGACACGGGTAGAGTCTATCAGGCTCATTTTGTCCTGGTCCTCTGGATTTGCAGTTTTCCTAAGAGTTGCCAATAACATTGCGAGTGCAGTGCCCGAACAAGCTACTCATGTCAGTGCATTATAAGTCACACACACCCGTTGGTCAGTCTTATCAGACTCTTTCACTGGACTGTGTGGATAAGCAGTTACCCACTCTGAACCCACAGACATTAAGGCTGCCATTTCTCACTCAGCTGGAGGCCTACTCCCCAATTCCAGTCAGCATACTGGGTCTTAGCCAGTTTTCGGCAGCCTTCATTGTACTGAGGTGTCCCACTAGGGTTATCAATGCCTAACTAAGCATCTGCAAGTAGTCACCAACCACAGGCACAGAAGCTGGGGATTGATTTAGCTGAGAACTGCCAGTCCAAATTCCTCCACTGGAACAGGAGCTTTCAAATTGGAACATTGAGCCAGAGCATTTTTGCCACACTCATAACCTTCTAGATGACATCCAAGGATAAGGGCTAACTGTCAACCATGTTGCTGAGGTTGGACACCCCCTCAAAATGGTTGGACTTAAGCTGCTCTGATCCAGCAGCACCCTCAGACTGCTCATCACTGCCAAAAAGGTTATTTTGAGCATAGAGAGAGAGAGAACATCTAGCTGGACCACATTTTCCTCCTGATAAGAGGGTAACTTGTCAGGGGAGGAATCCTGTGAAGGCCCATTCACTGACGTGGCTGTTTTGCAGGATAGTGGGCAACAAATCTACCAACCCTCTCTAACACACCATGTACGTCAGCTAGGATTTGCAGCTGAGTGTCATCCTGCTTACCAACAGGGCAATGTGAGGATCGTGGATGTTTTTTGCCTGAGTCCAACCAGTGAACAGGGGTTTGCTCAAGTCTGTACTTCCAGGAACATTGTATTGAGGCGCGTACCCTTTGACCCAGTTGGACCAATGGAGGCTGCACTGCCCCAGCACGAACAGACTGATCCATCTGTCTGGTTTTCTGAACACCCTCTTCCACTGGAAGTTCAATTTCTGCTAGACAGGGCTTCTCACGTCCTCCAGTAAGTGCATCATGCCCAAAAAGAGCATTCGTGATGGCCAACACGGGGCTCTATGACGCCCCGGCAAAACAACGCAACTTTGAGGCCATTTGTGCTTCATGTCTTGTGAACTGAAAAAATAAACCACAGTGCTCAACAGCTATAGATGGCTGATACAGGGAAATTAATGGGTAGGCTGCTTACAGCTAGCGACAATCACGTAATACTGGAAAGAGTGAAATTAATTAAATTCAACCACAATCATTCACCGTATACACGCAATGGCAACAAGAAGAAAGTGTTCGCGAGTGCGGAGTCACATAACTTTGTTGATATATGGTTTCGAGGATAGGGAGACGAGGACATCCTTCAAAGTAGAGACCATGGTAACGTTCTGACGGAGGTCGAAATATATCAACCTATGAGAGCCACTACTTCCACATGCACAACATGTAAGATCTTGGCTGAAGATTCCATTTCTTGGTGTTTGGTTTGATAAAAAAAAAAAAAATTGGGATAAAATTTGCAGAAAATGCAAAAAAAAGTTGAAAAGTACAGCCAATAGATATGGGTAGAATCAAATCTCAGGAAATTGGATGTACTGCTGGCTGAGGTCCTGAGAATCTGTGCTTGATCATTTGAAACATCCGAAGCATCAGCGATGCAGGTGGAAATAGTAGAAAGGCTTTGACAGATTAGAAGAGATGGGTTAATGCTGGAATAATTGGTTCTTTCCCAGTGGCAATGTGATACACATCCTAGTAAAAGTATTCGAACAGACTGCTGGGAACACAATGAATCAAATTTAACAGGTTTTGTATGGATTGGTGATGCAAAGGCAGGAAATATGCAGTTTGTGCCTCCACAAATCTTCACCTGTTGCAGAGTTTGACTGCAGATAAGACAAATTGGTGATTGAGGCATGGTCTTTAAAAGCCTTGATTGCGAATGGTGTGGAGACCAGTAGATCAGATGAAATCGGTGTAGTTAGCCTTGTGCTTTTTGTGTCGATAGTTTTCTTTCATGAGAAAGGGAGAACATTTAATTAATTGTTAGTTGCGTATTTTTCTTTTTAACCTTGTTTTTTTTTAAACTTTGTTTCAGGGTATCTTCCTTGAAAGGACTGTTAAGTTATTATTTAGTTTAAATAAACAGTATAAAGTTATAAAATGAACAATCTCCCTTGGTTCTTTTTCTTTTTTTTAAATGTCCAAGTAAAAAAAATCATTGCAGGTGCAGTGCTGTTTATATCAGTGAGTAAAACATATATTAAGAGGAAGGATTTGTCAGTGTACACCAAAGAACTGTTGGCAATTTAGTTGGCCCTGCGGTGGACGTAGAATTTATAACCTTTATTTAACCAGGGTAAAAAACACATTGAGATTTCCATCTCTTTTTGTGTGGGCCCTGGCCAAGAACGCAGATTTAAGTAACAGTTACATTTACAGATAGTCACAAAGACAAAGAACAACACAAACTGACAATTCTTATGAAATAAAATCAAAAATAAAAACAAAAACAGGAGCACTCTGTGGCAAACCGGCGTTCAATTCTTTCCTTAAAGAGATCGACAAAAATAAGGGCTTCAAGCTTCAAATGTTTTTGTAATTGGTTCCAGCCAGAAGGAGCGGCGTAGCTGAAAGCCTGTTTTACAAATGAAGTTTTGACAGTGGAAACATGAGAATAAATATACCCAGAAGATCTCAGATTAAACCGTCCATCTCGGAACTGCATGTGTGAGAGAGAGCTTAAGTAATTTGGTAGATCCCCCAGAATAGTTTTGTAGATAAACAGATACCAATGTAACCGTCTCCTTGCAGATAGAGATGTTCGACCTGTAAAATTGTACAACACACAATGATGTGTGAGAAATGGACTGTTAGTTATGAAGCATAATGCCACATGAAATAATGTGTCTAAAGTACACAGATGTTTTTTTACACAGCATTTCATTTTGAAGAACTCAATTAGAATAGATCTGATCATGAAAAAGTAATAAAAATAATTGGATTAATACTGCAAAAGTGCTTTGACAAGAAAGCAAATGCAGTAAAATACAATATGCAGACAAAAGCACGAAGAACAAAGAACAGTGGACATTGATAATAAAAAAAACAGTCAAAATGAACAATAAAGATTTTGGGAAGAATTAAAAGATTAAAAGATGATAAAAGGTCAATAAAAGACTAATAAAATAAACAATAAAAGTGACTTAAAAGAAGTTGCTGATTCTGCGAGCCTAATCTCCTCAGGCAGGTCGTTTGAAACCGAAATGCCTTGATGTCAAAGGTCACCTTTAGATTTAATGATGGTCAGGATAGAAAGTAAGGGCATATCCACAAGCTTCGTTTGGGTCCCCACTCATGCTGGAGTCGAAGGAAATGAGTCAGTCAGTATTCTGGATGAACTAACCCACAGAATCGAGAATGTAGGACAGCAGCCTACAATGCAGGAGCACTAGGATGAAAATGTCATGAGCAGCAAAGCCGTGACAAATGACAGGAGGTAACACCATAGTTTAAATCCAGAATTTCAAATAATTTATTTAAACCATAGTTTAACTGCAAACATTTACAAAAAAGTTCAATGAAGTATGGCATTCAGTAAATCAGTAGTGTAAGCATGATGGCGCAAGTGAAAGATGGTGCACTTTGAGATTTGATCCAAATGTAAAATGCGTTATAAATAAAATGTATTATAATTCTTATTATTACTAGGGGCAGGGTCTTTACAACAATGAAACGGGAAGACATCTCTACAACATACAAAAGCCCGTGGGTGCTGCAACAAAGGGTATAGAATATCATCACTCGTTTGAGAATAGGTTATATAGGTCTGATTCATATACCATACAATGTACAGTATAAACACATATTCCACCCAACTGGAGAACAAACACACTGTAGCTATAATAGTCAAACTTGTTTGATTACAACGTAGGAAATACAACATCCAGAGAGATCCCCCTCTTAATTTGCAAAAGACTCCTGGTTAGATAATGTTTTTTTGCTGTATAATCACCCGCCATACGGTCCAGCTGGTGGCGGTAATGCGCCTCTGAGTTGGCTTTGATGCAACTTAACCGTTTCGAAGAAGGAGCAACGGCCAGTGAACGTTACACGAGTTTATCCCGCGAGTTTATCTCGCGAGAATAGACTTCTATGACAGTATTGTACGTGGCGACACATTTGAAGACGCATACACTGTTTACTACGTCGTAAAAAAAACAGTTTACAGTATCTGAGCGTTGAATACATGTAATGTATTTTTCAGTGTCTTTGGGTTTTGAGGAAACAGTGTAGCTGGTGTGGAGGAGTTCCTCTCGTCTTCCAGCGGCAGCTGACGGGACTATTAGCTCATCCATCCTGTGGCTGTGGTTATTATGGCGGAGAGCGGTCAGTCACTAGAATTCTCCAGCTCGATCACGAGCTCTCTTCCACCGCCGAGGACCCGCATCTTCAAAATCATCGTTATCGGGGACTCTGGTGTTGGGAAGACCTGCCTCACCTACCGATTCTGCGCCGGGAAATTCCCGGAGAAAACAGAGGCTACGATCGGGGTGGACTTCAGGGAGAGGCTGGTGGAGATAGACGGCGAGAAAATCAAGGTGGGCACCGCAGACTCAGGTCTCTGTTAGAAAGCTCTGCAGTCCACACAACATGGGGACATTATGCTTCCTTTCTGCTCTGCAACAGCATTTGCATGGAAACATACTTTCACTTCGAAGCAGCATCATTCATCCCCAATTTGTATTAAGATGCATGCCTAAATAATAATAATAATAATAATACATTTAATTTATAACGCACTTTACATTTGGATCAAATCTCAAATACAATCAGTCATATATTCAATCATCAAACAAACCAGAAAACGTTTAAATAAGAAAGTATAATGAATTCTCCCCCCCACACACACACACACATTCAAACTATATACTACTTGTATTGATTGCTTCCGTCTCAGTATTACTTACACCAATGAGCGCATCCCTCATAAGTGCACACGTTTACAAATCAGACGTTTTAAGACAAAGCCAAACGTTTTGAACTTATTTTAAAAGTAGTGTCGCATGTGTATTTCTCTTTGGGCATAAATCTGCCTTAGGGTACATGTCCAAGCTCCAACATGTGCATCACTGCTGACCCCAAAACCCCAAAAAGTTGATTAAATGTCTACTCAGCACCATCTTGGTAAAACCTCTGGCAGAGATATCTGCTAACTAAATCCTATTCCGAAAAGAAAACCTCAGCTACAGTGAGGTATGATGGTCGCTTGTTGATAGTCTGGTTCCTTTGAATCATCGGGGACTGGATAACAGTGTAGTGTTGAAGGTAATTTCGATTCCAACAAGCATCAGGAAGTCCTAAAGGAACACTCTCTAGTTCTCCATCTGAGAGGAAACTGAAACTTGAGCGTCGTTGAAAATTCCATAAGGGGAATTATCGACCTGAAGAGGTCCTTGAAGAATTAGTTCTTTGCCCCACTGAGCTGCTTCTGAGCTTTGAGCACTTGGGGCAACTACATTCAATGTTCAAGGGTTTGTGAGTGGTTATGGAAATGAGAGTTGCCCATTTTCATTCATTCATTATCAACCGCCTATCCTGTTCAGGGTCGCGGGGGGCTGGCGCCTATCCCAGCTGACATTGAGCGAGAGGCGCGGTACATCATAGTTGCCCATTTTCCTTCTGATCAAATGACCAGTGACAACTATGTGAAAATGTGTTTGATGGCTACTTTGAATTGAAAATAGCGGTTGGAAAATTAATGCTGTCCATTTCTATGAGCACATATTTGATTGTGCCCTCCAGTTATATAGTATTTAGTAAGACTGTTAGAATTTTCCATAATCGGGATAATTTGCATCAGAAATTTGGCTCATCTTGCTTGGGGAATGCCACGATCATTCAAACTTCACAAATCACAGACTTCAATCTTTTTTAATTTGCAAATCCAGCCAGGGACAAGGATTGCACTCAATTGAGCGATACCTCACCCAAGGTCTTGAGCCGTAATTTAACTAAATAAGGTCTTATCCCAATTCAGAGTTAAAGATCCATCACCATAATTCAAATTTCTGGATTTTTATCAGGCTGGTGGATCTGGATTTAAGTTTTGATCTGCAAACACTCATACATACAAACACTCTAAATATGCTTGATTCGTTTCCCACTATCGAGAGCCATGCGTCATTACCTGACAAAAACGTTGAAAACCTCCTAATGTTAATTGACATACAAATAATTGTGGATCACTGTCCTCCCACCGGGTTTCATGGAAGTCTGTTTAATAGGGTTCTGATCCTGCTGCCTAACTAACCACTTAACAGACATGGGTGAAAACATAACCTCCTCAGCAGTGGTAATAATCCTGATGACATCATCAAGGTCGTTGTGTAAACTGATAAAAGAACTTCAGCCCCACTCAATAAACCATAAGCTGTGTGAACTCTACACTCGGCACTCCTCCCTGTACATTCATGAAGCAAAGTATATTTTCCTTCTGGTCAGTGTTTTTGGTTTGACTCTTTAAATTTTCTATAAGTTTGATTTGTCATATCTTGCTGAAATTATGGCTACCCTACACTATTATACTATTTGTGGTTGAACTGCTCAATCTTTCCATATTTAATCGTTTTCAGAAAACATACACTATATCATACTTTGGATACAAACACAATGCTTATTCGAAGAATCAATTCATTGTTGGATTGTATTAGGAATTTTAACTATGTCCCATGATCCAAATTTCTACATTGTCCTTCACAGATCCAGCTGTGGGACACTGCAGGTCAGGAGCGCTTCAGGAAGTCCATGGTGCAACACTACTACCGCAATGTGCATGCTGTTGTCTTCGTCTATGATGTCACCAACGCTTCCAGCTTCCGCAGCCTCCCAGCCTGGATTGAGGAATGCAAGCAGCATGCACTGGGCTCAGAGGTACCTCGAATCCTAGTTGGAAACAAGTGTGACCTCCATGACTCCATTCAAGTGAGCACAGACGTGGCTCAACAGTTCGCTGACACACACTCCATGCCACTGTTTGAGACATCGGCAAAGGAGCCAAGCAGCAGAGAAGACGGAAAATATGGTGGAGGCAACACTGACCATGTTGAGGCTATTTTTATGACTGTTGCCCACAAGCTGAAATCTCAGAAGCCTCTGGTACTGAGCCAACCGCAAGAGGGATCAGGGGGTACTGTTAACCTGAGCAGGGGAAGGGATGACAGGGGAGACGGGGCCAGGAGCTGGGGATGCAGCAGCTGCTGAGGGAGCATAGTGAAAGGAGACATCACCAGGCAGAGGCTGCTCCACATGGAATACACTGAAGAGGAGTACGTGTGGTAAAAGCACTTGGAGTGGTCGAGTAGACTAGAAAAGCGCCATATAAGTACATTCCATTTACCAAAGGAGCTGAGCAATCAAGCGTTTAAGAAGGATGCTTATAAATGACTTCAATGTATTTGGGAATTATTAACGGTTGATGTTAAGGAATGTTAAATTGATGGTTGGAGCTTCTCTTTATCTGACCAAAAATCTGATTCATAATCAGTTCCTGAGAAGTTGTTCTGGTTTTAATCCCACAGCACCAAAGTATTCATTTTTACAAATGAATCTACAGTTAACTTTGTTTTTACGGACTTTTCGATCTTCACCTCATGAACAACTTTGCGGGAAGCAGCACTCTAACATTGCTAACAGTACAGAGAGCCAGTTAGCGACCTGCTTGTTAACACCACAGAGCATTAAGGGGCTAAACAGCCAGAAATTTCTCTGACAGCTGAGAATTTACAGAAACGGTACACATGGCCAGAGATAGGACTCCAAATGAAAGATAATGTCACTTAACATTATCCTCAACTGCTTGCTGATAAATTTAATCCGGTGTGAGTATCAAATGCTCACCAACAAAGGTGATTAGGTTCGATGAGACATAAGCTGATTGTTTATACATATGCTAACTGGCTCTTCACAGCAAGTTAACAAGGGCCCCTTTCTTTCTGCATATTCGTAAATTCCCCTCCTCGGTTTCTCATAACCGATTCAAATGGTTTACGATGGCAAATAAAATGTAGGGAGGAGTTAATGATCCAGTAAACACAAACATGCTTTTATAGCTGAATAACCGGTTTTTGGTAGCAGTAGTAATAGACGACAAAAGTAACTTCGTCGCACTGCGCCAAGCGGCCCAAACTAATTAATGATCACAGGTTTCAATGAAGATACCTATTTTAGAGGGACAGCAACTTTGTAAAGCTCACTTTGTGAACATTAACCTGAAAACAGACCTGTTTTAACCTCAGAATGAGTGTTAGTTCTAGCTGTCAGTAAAAGAGTAAAGCGATTTAATGAGAAAGGACACGAAGGGATTTGGAAATGCAATTGAGAGAGAATTATTTTCAACAGTCTGTTTCTTCCCTGATCTATGTATGGAAGGCTGCAGTACAGCCTGATTGCTGAACTTCAGTGCTGTGTAGGCTAGCTGGTGTATCAGATACATACCCCTCAGGGGCTGTCTTCGCAGAACAACCTTCATTATTTATTTCATATTCTTCGCTCATCTTTACTGTGGCGCCTGTCTAGTTGAAATGATAACGTATCTGACCACCAAAATGTCACGCATGTAAACATTGAGATGTTTTTGCTCACATCATCTGTGTTGACAACAAAAATGTATTTGTGGGATAAGTCATGGTTTTCAAACACAAGTGAACATGCTAGTAGAAAGTATTTGCCTTTTTTTCCCCGAGGAAGGAAAACCCTTCATAGACTGTTTACTCTGCTTTTGCACTTTTCACTGTTAGTGTTCTTGTTGCATGGCTTTGATTGGATGTGTGACCACACTTTTCTCAAATCTGAACAGATTTTTATCCTCCCACACTCCTGAATGAAAAAACATTGTTCAACACAAAGGCCCGAGACTTGAATTGAATGACATAAGCCTAATAACGTGAATGTAGCCTATAGTCACATTACTAGGCACAAGTGACCTGCATCATGCTATAACATGAACCGACTTGATAATCAAATCTGATCTGAGCAAATAACTTGAACCGAACCATGGTGAAGGTGTTGTGCACAACTATACATAGATGACTCTACTCACTACATAGCCTATTGTGTACAAGCCTGTGCAACAATATTAAGGAGGTTTGTAAACAACATTGTATGTTAAAACTTTCTATGTCTTCCTGATGCATCATCGATCATGTCAGTTTGCAGATCAATCCTCATGGTTTGTGAGCACAGTTGGTCCTGTGGCTCCTCTGCTGATACATAGTCATGTGTTCTTAGAGGAAATGGACTATCAAACCAAAAGACCTACTCTCAGGACTTGCTGTTCAGAGTTTATGCACAAATGCAAGACATTTGCATTTCTATGGCCTGTCAGCAGTGTAACAACTGTGGAAGACATGTTTGTTTTTTTTAATCTGGCTTATGTCTTCTCCCACTTCTTGTTTTTGATAAATGCCAAAATGTGTCCTCATGCCAGATCCAAACAATTTTCATTTGCCTTAATTTGTCTATGGCTTAACAGCCACAGACAACAAATAATGCTACTGTATGTAGCTGAAAATGCCCAGAAAGTTAGTCCATTCAGAAATTAACTAATGAAAACTATTAAGTTTCTTCATGTATGACCTTGCGATAAACTGTGACCAAATATTTGATGTCATCTGTGGAAAAGATCACCGAATCATGTTAAACTGTCAAATTTTATTATTTAATACATAGTCATACAATCTACATGTGAGAAGATCTCGTCTTCACATACAAAAACTTAGGTTTTAAGGCACATTGTACACAGAATTAAATTTTGCCATGGTTTGAATGACAAATACATGTGTTCAAAAGTGTTCAGTGTGTGAGGAGAAAAACACCTAACAGATTTCTGTACACTTTTCCAATATAGCATCTTCAACTTCAGTGGAGTCTGGAGATTCCTTTTATGTTCATCCACAACAGTACCGTGTGTGCTTTCACAAAATGTGATTGGTCGTCATCGTCCCCCGCATCACAGGGAAGTGAGGGACTAGTGTCTGATGTGCCACTGTATTACTTCAGTCTGCTGTATGGAGGCATTTTAGAGGGACCCCCCTCTTCCTCAGCCTTACTCTGGTGACTGGACTGAGAGGTAGATGCAATGAGCTGGTCTTCACCTCTAACTGGACACAGCAGAGAACAACAAAGGACTGCTTACTGCCAAGAGCAAGGTTACATCACTAATTTAATTCTCCCTGGACATTAAGATACAGTTCAACCAAAAATGGAAATCAGTACAGGACACTTTGTCCTGCACCTGTATTTGCCAAGAACCTCTTTGTTGACTTAAGCAGTGCCTTTAATTCTATACGAAGAAAATTACACCAACTCAGCACCCCCCACCCGCATGCTTTGCAGATGGGCAAGATCATATAATCTTCTACAGTCACCTCCAACACAGGAGCACCACAGGGATCTATGCTACACCAATTCCGGTGCACTCTACACTAATGACAGCACCAGTCTGTTGCCCTTCACCACATTGCTCAAATACTCAGATGACAGATGTTCCTGCCCTGTCATTGTGAGTCCTCATCGTTTTGTCACCTTTCTGTCATTGAGTGCTTTTATGTGATATGTGGGCTTATTTGTACAGTGCTGTACAAAGGAATTTCCATTTGGGGACAATAAAGTTAAAAAAAACCAAACGATTCTCCTCAAGAACACGGGAAGAAGGCTTACATGACTTTCAACACAATCTGCGGGATTAATAAAACGAAAACTTGACTGGCGAAGGCGGCCAAGTCTGACACTGCACATACAGAAACTGATGGAGGTAGGATGAACCGATAAATGGTGTGAAATGAATACCACTGTGTAAAAACAAATCCAAATGAAACCGCTCAAAGCCAAGTTTACAATGAATAATCCAACGTGTTGGCTTGAATTCTCCCTGGAGAATACATACAGATGTCTGTCACTGCAAACAAACCGTTGCATGTTTCTCTCATTCTCAAACATTTATATGTAACTGAAAAGTTAACTGTCAGATAAATGACTTAAATTGATTAGAGACGGAAGCTGTTTCCAATATATTAGTCGGATAGACATGAGCGCAGTTTCTTTCCGTTTATCATATATTTTGCGTTTACAAAGTTTAACGTATTAGTATTATTTATATTGTTATAATTGGTTGCTGGAACACGCAGCGGAAAGAAATACAATTTTTGAATAACGTCTTAATGGAAGTGTAACGTCAAGTCCTAGTTATTTAAGTACATGAATGTGTTTGTGTGCATTCTAATCAACTTCAATAAATTTGGTTTACAATTATTTAAAAAAAAAATTTATACTCAATTAGTTGTTATCCTCTGCATCTTTCATATCATCAGCATTGCCCTCCGTCACTCCATTCAGACCAGTCACCTGTGGCCCAGACACTTCCTGTGTGGGGCAATTTATCCCAAGTCAGATGCTTACTTTTTTTTTTCTTTTTTTAAATTGAGCCAAAGTCCAACTGATATAGTCCTCGTCAGCCTATATCAGTCCCACTATCTGGGGCAGCAGTGTTCAATCTTCTTTCAACACTTCCTGCTGCTCTCTGACCTTTGTAGCGTTTGTCTGTACTACAAACAGGATCTTCGTTCTGGTTTCCACCTCTCTCCAATAACAACCTCAATCTCCAATTGAATTAAGTTTATTTTTTAGTCGTCATGACTGACGTCATCCATCAGCACTTAGTAATGATTAACAAGAATTTACTATTACCTGCAACAGAAAGGTTCAAACAGATAGACCATCCTCTCGAAAAATCAGGCCACAGTTACTTATCATACCACGCTATCATCCTCACCTTTCACATTGGTTCAGTCTCAATTTCCTGCTTCATGGTTGAGGATGTCAATTGATAGGTAGCCTCATCCATCCAGTCACTGTGTCACACCGGCAGGCTTAGCCCATCAATATCAGCTGCTGTCTCTAAATAGGACTTTATCTAGTTCTTGCATATTGCCGGTTCACGCACCCTCCACCTCCCCATTTACACCTTGTCCTCGCAGAGCCATCAGCCTGATTATTCAACAGCCACCAACAGTATCCAGACTTTAAAGTGGGAACACTCCATGTTGCTGCTTAGGGCAGAAACCCTTCCATCTCAAGGGTCAAAGTGCATAAAGACTTTCTAATAGACTATCATACATCAGTCATTCTCCATCGTCTCGGATTTAAGTGCTTTTACTTCAGGGATCTGGAGACTTGGAAAAAAGCTGCAATGCTGAAATGTTTCTCTTCAATTCTTTTTTTTTTTTCATTTTAAAATTCCACATCTCCGTCAGTCGTTAAGGAGAATGCCGTTTTTCTGTGAGACTTTGCTGACTCCCTTCAGAATGGGGTTGGCTAGTTGATCCAACTTATTTTTATTTCTGGTTGAACTGTTCCTTTAAGGTGTCCTTCAACTTTAAATTCTTACCTTGCCAAGAGCACACCATCTCAGATTCACCAGGGTCACACTGAGAAACCAGCATTTCCTGTCACATATATACACACACACACACACACACACACACACACACATAACAAAATGTAAAAAATAAATAATCACATTTTAAAGGGAATCTTGTTCTTATTACATAATGAAAAATAATTGCTCTCAGAATAATCAGCACAATTCACTTAAATGGAGGTAAACCATTAAAAACCATGAGAGGAAGTGTCTAATTTAGCTTATATGCAGGCCGGAGCAATGCTTCCCTTTCGTGCGATCAAACTGTTTTTCTCATCATGAGTCTTTGGTCTGACCCGCTTTATAGGAAGTAGTGGTAGCTCTAAAAGTAAGCAGTTTGAATTTGCTCGATTACCAAGCTACCTACAAATGGTACAAGCTGAAACGGACTGGAAAAAATTTGACAGCCGGCAGTTAGAAATGAGAGGCGGCAATTGTTGACCCCGTTTGAAAAACTTTATGCAGTAAAGTTCTGTGTTCGAAAAACATCACATTTTAAAGCCACTTTGAGTAAATGTGCTCATGCCTACCAATCCAGTCCTAGCATCATACCAGCCACAGCACGGAAGACTACGGCTCCCCACATAGGCGATGAGGGAGCAGAGAGCCAGGTTGATTATGCAGGACAACAGAATGGTGGAGTTGGCCCCCTTTACCATCCGATGAAGCACGTACGTCTGATCAGGGAGACAGAGTTCATAAAACCTTTAACCACCAGGGAGTCAAAGAAACTTCCCACAGACTCAGTGTCTGAGTCTGTGGGAGTTATGGAGTGTGTCCATAACGATACAGCATATTCATACATACATGTACTTTAATATATTTGCTTGGAACCTTAAGTTTATTTATTAAAATACAAAGTTTTGGTCAAAGGCTAATCCGGTGCTATATGAACAAATACTTTCTGTAAGTCTGATGTGTGGGACATTCATTTTTATGTTTAATCACTATGGGCCTGTAAATCTTATCAAATGAAACCAGAAGTATTTCAGTCTAGTTTTAGGCTATGTAAAAAGTGGAAATTCTAGTCTTTTCAAAGATATCAGATCATTAATAATTATTTTATCAAGACATAGTCAAGACACAAATATTTGAAGTAAGTTTACTCTGAATTTCATATTAAATATATGTTGAAATCCTGAAGAAAAAGAAAATGGTCATAATGGCCAGTTCGTGGGGTCAACCAAACGTGAGTGATACTCAGTGAATGTGTGTGTGTGTGTGTGTGTTAGTTACCACTTGTGGGCTGTCATGGTGGTGGAAGACCTCTTGATCCTCTTCTCCATAGGTGAGGGTCAGACAGGAGTAAACTGATATAAACACTGCTGCCACACAGGAGACTCCTGCTGCCACCAACATCGCACTCACCTACAGAGATGGAACAATTTCTGATTCCCACTTTGGCGTAACCGTGACCCATCCCACTCTGTCTCTAATTGGGTTGCCACAATGATAACTTGGCCCCTCGCCGGAAGAACAAGAAGTTTTTGCAGTTCTGCCATCTTTTGCGGAGTCTAAGGAAATTATAACAAGTAGCACCTTCAATAGATAAACAAATATTATTGGCAGTTTCAAGCTTGCTAATGTCAAACCAGATAATTTGTCTGGCAGATTGCAATTTGCCAGGAAAAGAAGCCAACAAGATAAATAAGTCCAATGCTGTCGTTCCAGACAGCACGGGTATATAAGTCCCCAATCTCGCCCATGTGTGTAAAATACAACCGACCTTTCCCGAAATGAATCCAGTTCTTCCTCAGATCAAGGTCCACGTTTATATATTTTGTTGTAACTTCTATGGTTGGTGTTAATTCATTAATTAATTAAATAACATTTTCTCTGGACCTGGTCTCACTCTTGATGCGTTCTTTATGAGTTCTCTACTTGCAAAGAGCCATTTTAATCCCTGGTAATGGTTACTATAATACTAATAATAATAATCTCACTACCAATAATAACAATAAAACTGAAACTAATAGTAATTCTGATACTACTTCTATCAATGCCACTAGTATAAATTATTAAATAAAGAAACACAATCACAAGATTTGAACTTGGGTTTTCTGAATGGGAATCAACAGCTGTGACCTTCCTTCGGCTCTTAGGTTACTCTTTTTTTTTTTTAAGGTGTCACCACAGCGGACAGTTTTGTAACGCATATTGATTTGGCATTGGATTTTACTCCCCATTTATCAGAGCTTGGGACCGGCACTAGAAGTACATTGGCTTGAAACCCCTATGTGGTTGTTTTTGAATCAACTATCGTGACTAATTGATGAGCATTTGTTACATAATTAAATTGACCATTTTATACTTTTCACAACAGCCTTTTTTTTTTTTACATGCAAGAAATCCAATGAATTTGTGTCAGGAATCTGAGATGCAGAAAATGCATACGGTTTAGCAATGCATACTAAACCTCAGCATAACATAACAGGGAACTAAAAATGTTTCTGGTGGACAATGGGTTTGGTTTTTTTTGGGGAGCTCTTCCAACACGCACATAAAACATCACACTAGTTTTGGATGTGTTAAATGTCACCCATCTTTCGCAGCTAACAGACTCTCTAAAAAAAAATTTAAAAAATCTCACACTGGTGATAAGATCTAAATAGACAGTGTAGAGAAATGTATTTTGTTTTTTAGCAATTTGAGATTAGATCCAATTGTAAAGTGCGTTATAAATGAAATGTATTATTATTATTTTCCTTGAGACAGCATAAAATGATCTCCGATCAAAAACAGGTAACGTAATACACACCAATGGGGGGGAAATGTTCCTGTCCTCCAGGGGAATTACTGCACACACACAGAGACACACATACAGTTAAAGCATGAGCAAAGACACCATCTCTTACCAGTTTTGAGTGTTTCTTTTGAGAGGCAAACAGGGCAAGAACACCTGGAGACGCCATGACCTATAGGAGGTGAGTGTCCTGGATCAATGACAGACAGGAAGCTCTACCATTTCTGCTATCAACAGTTCTGATAATCAACCCAGCAGAAATCTGCCCTCCACAGTACCAGTCAGAGGATTGGGCACAGTCGAAGAGGTGCGTTCAAACTCCTGACTGGTACTGTTTAGCTTACATTCAGTTCACACAACATCCCATTCAATGTTCATAACATTTTATGGCTAAATTCTAAAAGTTGATGTCATTCCAAAATGTAGTTCACGAATGAAAACCTGCTTCCAGCTGTGACTTAAGCCTGATTTTGTTACTTGGATTAAAAAACAACTAATGTAGGACGATGACGACACAGAGTTCCTTTGACAGTGTCATCAGCAATCTTTAAATCCGTGGTTGGCTAGGATGGAGGAGGTACAGAGGGGGGGGAAGGAAGAGACTTAACAGTCTGGCCATGAGTGCCAGACTCTGGCCTCCTGACCTCGACCTCTTCCTCCTCCTCAAGACTGGAGGAAGAGGATGTTGTCCGGATTGGAATTTAGCTTAGATAACATAATCCCCTTCATGATGGGGCCTCTGAGCAGATCCTTAAACAGCATTCATCCACTGTGAGGCTTCTAAAGGGGGAGTACCGTCTACCATCTAACTAACTATTGAGATGAGTCATGAATCTCACCAGTCCTCCCCACACCGGTATCCTGGTGGAGCTCAGCGGGGTAGCCTTGCGGAAAATAGCGTCCATGAACCCGCACACAACACAAAGACCTGCACACGCTATCTGGAGCATTCCAAGGATGAGCACATTTTTCTGGTTGAAAACAAAGTACCGGTAACTGTCCATCTCCGCAGGATGAACTTACTGCCGCTGGTTGGTTTTGTATGTGAAACTACAAGTTCGGGATCTCCAATTTAAATACGAGGCCGTTGTTCGAAAAGGAGGTGAATAAATCTAAAAACTAGTATATCGGAACGTGGGCATTTCGCGGCGGTGGAGTGTGCCTTCCGTACTCTCGGAGTGGAAAGTTTATCCATTAACCTGGCTGAATAGCAGCAGGTGGCGGTAGGGGGAAATTATAGCCCCGTGTTTGGATTCGCAGGCACGCAGGCCCCGCCCCTCCAGAAACAGTTGCCTGTGTTTTTTAAGTAATATTAAAAGGACCCATTCTAACAATTAAGGAAGAGGGGTCACATATGACTACGTGAATTTTGTTTCGGGGGGAATTCCGAATTTATTCTCAGAATTCTAACTTTCTCAGATTTATCTCAGATTTCTGAGATAAATGATAAAGTGCACCTGATAGATTCTTTTTTAAATTATCTTCTGGCCACAGGTCTGTGATCCAGCATCAGTTTGTTTTTCATGTTGGCTGAGTAGCTGTTACAAACAGTAATGTCATCATTCACCACCTCAGCTCACTGACTGACTGCTTTGGTAAAATTACAAGTGGTGATTCAACCTCATTACTAAAGTAAATATGAAAAAGTACAGGCTCTGGAATGTATTATAAAAGTAAGAAGCAGTAACTGAACCTCCTGTCATATTGATATATTAATTTAATGGTTTAGGTACTTTATGTCTGAATCTATTACTGTCATTCCCATTCAAAGTACATAAGTGCACAAGATTCCTTTTCTTTATTCCCTTCTCTTGATGGATCAAATTCTTGCGTATTTGCCTGTTTCCTCTTCTTGTGTTTCAAGTCTTGTTTGGTGCATGACATGCTCTAATGGATACACCAAAGAATCCTCTTTTCTGTGATTTTACCTCTATGATTAGCTTAACATCAGCAAAAGTTAAGTCTCAGCACAATAAACAGTCAAGTACAGATCAATGCATTTTGTTACTTCCCATCTGTTGAGAGTTAGCTTCAATGTTAGCAACTCATGTACCCTATTGTAAAAAAACATCTGGAGAAAATCCCATCAGCAATATCTTTTCCTAATTTTGACAAAATTCTGCCATCCTAAATGAGAAGGAACCAGATTTTGATGGTAATGTGAATGGAACAATGTAATGGACAGTAATCTCTTTATTCATATCAGAACACCACTGAAACAATACCAGGGAATGCCAAATGAATGTTTATTAGTTCATACATACATATTTTATGTAAAGGATATGCACTTAGACAATCAATGATATTCAATACATTTCTATTAATTAAAATTAAGAACTTTTGTTCAATTTATTATTAATATGCTGTATTTTTTATTGGCTTTATGTGTTGCATTTGCCACCCTGTTCTCTAAATAGTTGCCATTGAAAAACCCATATCGGCCAGGCACTAATGAATACTACAGTAGTGAGTTCTGTTTCTTGCATAGTTCCTGCAATGTTTTGGCCTTGGCTCTTCATTCATTCACCCTTCATTCACCCTTCATTCATACAGACTTGCTTAAGCAGTATTCCTTCTGAATGCTATCATACCAAAGTCTCAAACAGTTCCAGTGTGGCTCACAGCTGAAGGGGATATGAGGTATCATCTGGTGGGAAGTTGTTTTGTTTTGTCCAGCGGAATTCATCTGGACCCTTACTGGCCGCTGGGAGAAGCTCGTCCCTGCTTGAACGCCACCAGATCCTGTTTGTACCAATCTGGGGCCTCAGGGCCATTCTTCCCCGTAGCCTCGTGATCGTAACCATAAGCTACTGTTAGCTCTTCATCCTTTTGCACGGCTCTCATTGTCCGGATGCACTTGATAGAACCGAAACGTGGGTGGACACACCTGCAAAAACCAAAAATAAAAAGATTTAGACAAAAAAACACAACCTAATATCATCATGCTTTCCTTAAGAGAGGTGCTGTGATGCTAGACAATAATAATCTTGTGGCATGAAGTGAGTGGAGAATATAAGAATAGCTTTTGTCAGTCAAAGTGTGTCTAAGTTTGTGGTTGTAAGAAGGATATCTGTTATCCATCAGTTGGATATCAGACCTATTTCAATGTAGCCTTGGGTGTGTGTGTGGCGAGGGAAACAGATGATTAGAATTTGAGGAATGTGGTAGTAATATAAATTTATATATATATATATAAATGTGTATATATATATATATATATA
This sequence comes from Lophius piscatorius, assembly GCA_009660295.1. NCBI lineage: Eukaryota > Metazoa > Chordata > Actinopteri > Lophiiformes > Lophiidae > Lophius > Lophius piscatorius. The sequence goes on along the minus strand of VRLP01000939.1, from coordinate 79,441 downwards.
TATATATAAATAAATCTACTACAGGGATGCGCTGACCCGCCATACACCGTCTGTCATTGGCCTGAGATGATGATAACCTTTCTCCCATCGTTAAGAGTTCTTTCGATGACGGGATAAATGAGAAACCCAATCGTCAAGACGAGCCAATGGCAGGCAGAGCAGGTGGGTCATGGCACCTCCATGGTAGGGCCTGTAAAATTGTTTGGTTGAGGCTTGTGTTTCGTGGGTGCCCTGGAAATGTTCATATGAAAAGACTGAAAACCTGTTAAAGATAGTGTAATGATATGTTTCCAAGATATTTATTGTCAATTGTTCTTAATTATGTTTGAAAATGATTGCTAAAAATAGCTTTACATGGCTATTTTTCCAAAATAATGCACATTAGAAACATACTCATGACTTATTATTATTCTTTTTCTGTACCGTCAAAAATCAACTTTCATCCTTTTTTCAGGGCATATTATGCTTTTGAAGTGTTTGAAAGTAGAGAGATGAGGGATGACAGAAACAAGAGATTGACAAACAACAAAATTCCACCGTCAGTAATGGTGAGATTCACGGTGAGCATGAAAAACCCCAGAGCTAGAATCATAGAAGGGTGATACTATTATAAGGTGAAAAAAATGTATGATCTAAATTAAGAATCATCCAGCACATCCACACAGTTATTTCAAATATTACTTGGTCATCACTATCATAATGACATATTCTTTTATTATTTTTTTTTTCTCTGGGTTAGCTGCTACATGTTATCGTTTTTTTAAAGGACCAGTTGTGGTTTGCACACATAACACACCCTTGGCCTATCCTAATGCCTTGCTGGCTAACCCTTTTTATGTTGACATTTATTTTATGCTCTTATGACCTGCACTTCCACCTCAGAAGCAGAACATTCCACCTTTAAAACCTTCATAGTAAGCAGGAAGGAGCAGTAAAGGGAAACAGTTCTGTCTGTCTGCTGGGGTAATACGTTGTCTTAACTGTATCACCCCAAAGGCCAACAGTTTAGATGTTCAAATGTGTTTTTTTTTGTTGCCATATCCCCCTGTTGAAACCCGCAGACCTTTTAATTATTGTTTTTACTTTACTTACAAACATTGAAACAGGATTCTGACAAATTAAATCAAAGTCAAATATCAGTAAAAATATGGAATCGCATGCAAATAATGTATGACCCTCTCTGCCCTCTTCTCCTGTCAGTTTGGACTCACAGGTCATATTTGCAGTTGGGGGTGAAGGAGTGATTTGCCTTGTGACCCAGAGAGGCACAGTATTTATCCAACTGGTCAAACGGCTGAGGGACATCAATCACTGTATCCTCGTCCAATGAGATCGTGTTCCCATTCAGCGCCCAGTCTCTTCTGTCCACCTAAGGAATACATTAGGCACGGCATAAGATACATTTTTAGTACAAATACATCAAACTAAGGGTATATTTAAAGGGTGTACAGAACTTTGTCTTTTCACTATTACTTCAACATATTTGAGTAACTTACCTGCTCATTTAGGCACAATATTTCTATCACTAGCTGTTGAATCATTTACCCAAATCGTTCCAAGAGATTTTTCATTATGTATATCTATTTTAAACACTTTCGCTTTTAGGTATTTGACTTCTTAATTTAGGCTATTTCTCCCTTTGCAAACGTGTCATCTTTTAAAGAACCCCCTCAAGTCTTATGGATTATGTCTGTTACAAAGTCCCAATGCAAATCCAATATTTTTTGAAGGGAGAATAAAGTGTCAAAAGAATAAAAAGGCTTATTTTAGTCAAGTAACACAAAAGATGGTCCAGTGGTTAAGAGGGGCAACTCCAAATCAAGTGACCTAGATTCATTCCTCATAATTGTGTTTTTTAGTGGAAAACTTAAAACATTTTTGCTACTTCTTATGTTAAACTGTTTTCGGACGTGTTATTTTTCCTGTCTTACAGGTGATATGTGTGCATAAATTTCTATTTTTACATACTTGAATTGTTTAACCGTAACTTAAAGGTAACCTTTCCAACAGTTAATTCAGAACTATTTTAACCAATAAAACGTTTTTTTTAACTTAATATCATATTTATATAATATGATACAAATATTGTTATCTTATATATCTTCTCAAATCATATATTTTCTAATTAGTGTGTGTACTCAACAATCTTTAACCCCATACCCATTAGGGCAAGACCGTTGGTTTGAATTGGAATTGATGTGGTCTTTCTCTAAATGTTAACTGTGGCTCATACCTCAGAGTGGGTGATGCGTATGCCATTGTAAAATGCCACTAAAGTGTCAGCTTCAGCATCAGTCTTGGCAAACAGGCCCTGTCCAGCTCCTTTGACCATTGAGTCTGCCACATACACCCTGACACATAGAAACAATATGGTGACGGTATGACGATCAGTTCCCTAGCGGCCGAGCTCCATTCTCATTTCATTTCTGATGGTTTATTCATTCATCAGGAAAGAAAAGCTCACCCACCTTTGGCTCTCATAAGGATCAGGAAGCAGAGTGTGGGTGGCAAGGCAGGTGGACGTGGATTTGTCGTACGAGTACACCGAACCTTAATAACAGAGTTTTGTGTATGAGGTTGCTTAGATAAACACCTCTCCATGAGATACAATTAGAGAAAAATATTTGAGGCTAGGACTACACAGGAAAAATTGAGTATGGCGTGACTCATTTACTTTCTAGTCATCACAATTAGTTATTTAAAACTTTCATATCATAATGCTGCTATTAATAATATAAAAATTTTCAAAGTTCAAAATAATTCATTAGCTTATTATCACACAGGCTCAAATACAATTTCTGTTGTATATAGAATAAGTAAGAATCCTTCTCAAAAGTGTTGGTAAACATTATGTGAAAAAAGGTGTACCCATGACTTTATGCATTTTTTTAAGACTATACAATATTGGCTAAATCAAATGATGGAATGTGCGCAACTTGTCAAGTAGTTGATCTAATGTTTCTACCCTCGTTAGTGTGTCCCAGAAATAATATAAAGCTAAAATAATTAAACATATTATTTATGGTAAGAGCCAAATGGACCTGAATGAATGTGATGAAACTTCAAATGTGTCTGCCAATAGAAAAAGATAAGCAAATTGAAAAAAAACAACAATTCACTACTTTAGGCCCCCTAAAATGAATATGTTATTAAAAAAAAGAATTTATCCAGGTTTTTTTTTCAGAGATGTTGATAAACTATTTCAGATACAGACACCCATGCCCTGTATGCACCCTCGGGTTGGGATATTAAAAAAGGCCGTGCTACAACCTCTACAAACTAGTACCAACTCAAGTGCACTTTTTCCATTCTGAATTTGGCACCTGTACTTACTGTTGGTTTTGACTTCAAAACGTGGCCTTCCACTCTCGTTGGAGATCATGGTGGCGAGCCGAGCCTCAATCAGCTCTCCGTCCACAAAGCTTCCATAAAGAGCTGTCCTTCTGTCGGGGTAGATGTACGCTACAGAGTCACCGGTCATCTCTCCGTCCTCATTCACCTCCCCGAAAACACAGCCTCCATCCTAGACGCACCTCAGAAGGTAAGGTTAAAAAACCCCAAAAACTTTCAATAACATAGTGAATATAACCCGACAATGAAATGCTACATAACTCTTAACATTTGTCAGCTAAGGCTCTCAAAAATGTTAAGTAACATCAGGACTTCAAAAGGTAAGATTGATATTTCCTAAATGTGACAAAGGCGTCACAGTGATATAGAGAGCGGACTTACAGGGTAGTAGACCCAGCACTCCCCACAGTGGTTGTTGTCTTTATACAGGCCCCTGAAAACCAGGTGACCATCTCCATTAAACTCCTGAGCTGGTCCGTTGAGTTCACCATCTATATACGTCCCATGGAGGACGGCGCCATCTTCATATGTATAGATCCCCTGGCCCTGCAGAGCATCGTCTACATATAGACCCTCCAGCGTACTGTAGAGGGGAGAGACAAACAGATGAGAGCAACGATGAAGCTTCTATTCAACCACCTCAAGGTAGAAAAAGGGTCAGAAGAGGCAGTGTGTGGTGTTCTTGGAGTTTGACAGTAAAACTAAGTGCTTATTATACACCATTCAGTACAACAGAAATTAAGGGAAAAAATAAAGAGAAAAATTGAGTTCCATAGCTACATAGATGACACCTGTTTCTGTATCCTCTAATGACTTTGGACCCACTGATCGATTATTACAATGACTGACATCAGCACATTGCGTCTAACAACATCTAAGGGCAAGAGCTCAGAGAGAACAACTGTCTGTGCTGACACTAATTCATGTGTCAGCACTATTTCAAACTAATTCATGCTTTTATAACCTCAAGGCTGTCCTAACAAAAAAGACAGACAAACCTATAGCTTATTCAGATTTCAGCAACACACACTGATAAAGATCAAACCGATTAGTATAATGTCATGTAGTACACTGTAAGTAAGTAAATTTACCTTTGTAGTGTGTAAAGTTCCAGCAGTTTAGTTTAGTCTCAAATGAAACACTGCCTCAGTGCAAATGACGGTATTTGCCAATGAATGTCAAAGATTTCTGCCAGCTTTCTTACAAATAAATGGTTCAATGAGCATGCAAAATTAAAATTACTTTTATATGTTGCAACAATATTCTCCTCCTTAAAATTCACCACCTGTTCTGCCAATTTCCCAACTAGAAATTACTTAAAAGCACCTCCCCTTCCTCCATGAAGACATATTGGCAACCGCTGAAAGTGAGAAGCGTCCATTGTTTCACACTGAACTTCTGGGATGTTATGTGTATGTCATCTCAGCACTCTCATTAAGTATTTTATGAAACCCTTGTTTGTGTGACCACAGTCATTCCCTCAAACTGGCACTACAATGTATGGGATGATTTTGAAAATATCAGGAGAGGAAATATCACCCCGATTTTAAAGTCTATGCATTTGCTTCCAGTCAGTTTTAGAATTTTCAAGATCCCCTTATTAGTTTTGAAATCCCTTCAAGGTCTGGCACCATCCTTATCACGTATGTGTGACATAGATATCCACCTCAGACCCACTGCCACTGGAGAGTCGAAACAAAAACTCAGCCTCACTTTTCTCATCTTTAAGAGAAACCTTAAGGCATATTTTTTGGACTGGCTTTTACTTAAGGTGTCAGGACATACCTTGCTGTAATTCTCAGTTATTAGATTTTCATGCGATCATCTTTTAGATTTTTATTTCACTGAATTTAATTACATTTTTATTTTATCCACGGTGGTGTCTTTTTTTTACTGGACTGTTTTTAAAAATGTTATTGTTTTTTCTGGTGTTTTTTGTACTTCTATCAATTGATTTTCCAATACTATTCCATTTTTTCTGACTTTTCAGTAATCATTAATTGGTTTATCAATGACGTTTCGCAAATATCCTGTTTGTTTATGGCTAGGGTAAATGCCAACATGTATATCTGTCCGACCTTTGAAGTACCTTCCATCAAAGAAGAAGAACTTGCCCTTGCCATTCTTCTCTCCGTGGTTGAAGTTTCCCTCAAAACGATCACTGGATGAGTAGGTCACTGTACAGAATCCATGAGGCTGACCATCTTCGTCCAATGGACCTGTATTCACAGAAACACGCGCGCGCGCGCACACACACACATACACACACACACGCACACAAACACACACACACGCACACACAGCTGCTGTAGTCGTGGTTTAAGATTCTGTAAAAGCTGAACATTAAAGTTTTCAGTTCTTTTTACATTTTAAAACAAGTCCCAATCTCCAATTGTTTTGGAGAATTCTTCTTGAATCTTGAGAAATGTTTTGAGCACTAGGAAAAGGCAATTTGGATGTGCAGGGCTGCCATGCAAAAGTCATAACAGTAAGCTTGAATTGCTAAAACGCACTCTGTGTGTGTGTCTGTGCAGCTTACTCCACGTAAGTGTGGTTGCTATCGAGGGAACAGTTTAACGGTGTTGGGAGTTGAAAGAAAAGCTTGAAAATATGTTTATTAATCATCTTTTCTTTCATCTGACAAGTGACATGATGAGAGGTTCACAAATGTGGTTAATGAATCTGAATCAACGGAATTTTGGACTCCAGTGCCTCTCCGAAATTTGCAAAAACCAAGACCATAATGAAAACATGTGAACTCTGGTTGGATTTTGCGTGTGGACTTTGTCAACACGCAGGCCACTAAAGTGTTTCCATCATCATCATTGCATGATTTTATGTGTGTAAATGAACTCGGACTTAAAGACAATGTCAAAAGTGAAAAAAGGGAAACACCTGCGGAAAAGTTACACAATTCAGCAGCGATCTTAAGACCTGACCTGCAGGGTGTGTTTAGTCCCTAATGGAAATTGGGAATGGACAAAGTGCCTTGTATACATTTTCAATCCTTCCTATTGAAACACTCATTTTACTGAACATCAAATAAACCTTTATTGAACATATGGTATATGAATTTACCACAATAATATTGACAAAATACTGGTAAATACATGAGTTTTAGCGCATAAAATATTTCTAAAGAAAAAAATGGAACATAAATGTTTGCAGAAATATTCAAGCCCTTTCACTTTTGCAAACCTAAACTCAGTTAGTTAGTTATGCAATGTTACCTTAAGAAGCACACCAGTCAGACTGAGAGTCCAATGCAGTGTTTAAGATCAGAATGGTCGAGATATCGATTACTGACTGGGTCAATAAAAATCGAGTACAGTAAAGAGGTGGTTTCACCAATCACGCCTGCCTTGTGTTCAGAGGACAAAGTACGCCTTTTGCAGCAACTCACCATGGACACAAAGGACAGGAAGAGAATATGTGCAGAAAACAATCTAAAACTGAAACATTCCACACATTGGAGCATCATGTGAGATCATTCATGCATTCATGCTCTCATGAATCTCTAGTGAGGAGAAGCAATATGTGTTCAAGTTTAGAGCCTGCAGCAAAATTCATAGCAGACAACTCCTCATTTTACTGCAATGTGTATAGTGGTTTGAAAGGTTCAAACAAAAAGCAGAATTTATAGAAACAACACATAACATTCTAGTGATATGTTCTTTGGAGGATGTAGGGTTTCAGGAGGCACGTGGCTGCTAAACGTTTGGAACAACTTTGCTACATCTGCGTGCCCCCTGTGGTCATTACTGTATATTCCAGAAAGATTCATCAATGCCAGAACTTCAGTCAATCTGATGTTGACATTCTGGATTCGAGAAAATCTACAGAGTTGTGCTGTTGTGTCGTAAATTCCCTATACGAAACATAAAGAGGAGACAATACCTCAAATCAAACCCCCTGTTTCCAGTTTTCATCTACAACCAATATCGCAATAATTAAGTTATTCTGACAGTAACTAAGCAACTTATGTGAAATGGTTCACCCCGTGAATGTTCTGTCGGTACACGAAATACGCAATATTAAACAGAAACATCGCCATTCATTCTAATTCACCCTTCCTGACCGGCCGAATGGTTGTCAATGTCAGCGGGACCGGGCCCCGGTGAAAAACAGGCCGCCCTCACTCGCATGTCAAGCGGATCTCTTCCAGGAATAAAGTCCGCTGCTCTGTAAACTCCCGGGAGAGGCCTACTACCTCTGACCGACTAACGGGTTTTTACCCGGAACCATATTGACAAGCTGCAATTCGGATATATTTAAAGCTACCTAAAATAAAATAAAAATGTTTTTTTTACCCTCCACGCTCTCTTCCATGTTCTCATCGTCGCTGTCCATGCTGCAGTCCGCTGCTGCTGGTGAACTCACCCCCAGATACGACTGTCTCCAGGGCGAAACCCCCCCCACAAACTCCTCACAGTGACCCAATAACCCAGTTTGTTCCAACCCAAACTCTAACTGTCATAATAGAGCTGGAGTTCGCTCTGTTGTTTCCTCTGGTATCAAAAATGGTTAGTAATATGTCACGCTGTCAATAAAAGGCAGTTCTGGAAATTTACTCTCCACTCTGTATCACTGAACTCCATCATGAAGACCCTCTCCCACCAGTCACATCTCCGTATATTCATCCAGTGATCCATTGACGGACGGAAAAAGGTGAATGAACCACATTGCACTGCCCAAGTTGGCATTGTTTATTTATCATGTATACAGGGGTATGAACTTTTTTTCCCCTTACCTGTACTCCATGTAAACACCATAGCCCCAATATGATGAATTCTGAGTCCTGTGTCAAATACCCTTATTGTGCTTAGTTTTTATTCTATTTCGTCAACATTATACAGATCTTCGACAATTTTTTTAGTTAAATGTCTGGGGAATACAATATTATTTTAGTCAATAAGAACCTTGATACTCTTAGTAGAGGTTTGGCCTCGGTGAGACATCTAGTTATAATTAACATTTCAATCAATCCTGACATGCCAAAAGAATGTTTTTCTGATTTATATCCTGATTTCCATTCTAATTTATCTGATCATCATCTGATAAAAGTAAGTTGTTATCCAGTAAAATTTGTTATTTAGCTTGGTGGTTAATCATTGGAAGTGGTCTCACTCCCTCTGATAAGAGGGCTCAGTAGACGCTAGTCAAAAACACAATATTGAATGTAATACAGATATTACATTTTAGTAAAATTACTCTCCGAAACCTTAAAGATCATGGTTTAAGGGTGAAAGTTTTGCCAAACAATATATTCAATATTCAAGAAGCTTTACTGTAAATTTTGCAGTTATGTACCCGACATACCCAGAATCGAAAAATTGTTTCTCTGTGATTGACATGGTGCAGAGAGTATAACAGAGTAAAATCCCGGTGCAAAGTGAACAATGTACAAAAGGAACAAAACAGTAACTTACATACAGACAAAACAATACAATAAATAATGGGAGGCAGATATGGGAGTCTGTTTAAAGTAGCTGGTGCCTTTTTTGGGGTGTCATGGTCCAGAGTTACTTAGGGTGGGGTTGGAAGGGATGGGAGGGAGTTTAGTTCCGTGACAGCTTGATGGATGAGTCCGGTGGTATATGACGTACCCTCTGACAGGACAGAGGGGTTCACCCTTCACAGCTAAACTGTAAATGCAGAATATTGATAGTCATAGAACTGATAATACTCTGCTGAACAATCCTGGAAACTTTAAAGCTACATATGTTGTTAGGTAATTAAAGATGAACACCACATGGAAGGAGTCTGAAATTTTGTAAAATCCTTTCTTTCACAGGGAATTATTCAGTGATATTGAATGCATCTTCTCCTATCCTGCATGCTGTGATCATATTGTAGTGCAGTGTTCCAAATGACAGCAAACTCAACTCTCTCTCACGGATTCAGTAGCAGGGAAGGGCTTATAAGAAAACATGACACACCTTGTTGTGGGATGTGCTTCATGTGCTTTCAACCAGGAAGTATCTCCTGCTTGTATTATAAATGTTCCTTTGGGCTACAGGTCGATTGTATGTAAGCCTGTATTTTTTAGCTTTGCAATGGAAACCGACTCCCTTTATTTGTTGGCTTTAGTGTCTTTTCTCTCCACCCTGCAAATGGGTGAGCTGCAAACGTCTGCATTTCTACATAAACATACTTTTTCAGTATTGTAGGGTATATTCTGAATACTTCTTTCACACTCAGTGACATTTTTTTTTAGTCGAACACAATTGAGATTGGTTGAGATCATAGTAGTTTAAAAATCTGTTTTTATTTGAAGAATTGTTTATGACTTTCCTTTTGTCTATCAACAGGCTACATGGCATGGCGAGTTGGTTTGTCCAGGATAGCCCATAATGTCGTACCTCCATGCGTAACTGGACACCCAGTCTTTGAGAGGACCTTCCGTGCACAGTAACTGAAATTTGTTTTTTTCAAATCATGCAATTATTTAGCCCCCTGAAATTAGGTACCAAGGGCTTCTGTTAGCAGCACGTCTTTGAGTAAATATGTACATACTAAAATTATATTTTCTCTGGTGTGCTTTTACATTATAACGACATAAAGCTGTATACTGGCAAACCCATTTGAAGGCATTAAAGTTATAGCTTACCGAAATCAAATCAAGTCTATCAGCATCATTAATGTCATTATCTACCTATTTACACAACATTTCTGGAGATTCACAGCAAAACGGTGCTTTGGGATTCTCCTACACAGCTGCAATTACATAAAAAGATGGAAACTTATTTTACAAAGAAACAAACAGCCAAAAACAAACTCCATAGATATATGATAACACCACTAATATAATAACCAACAGTGGAAATGTTTATTGTGTACAGTATTTAGCGTAAATAGACATGTAAATATACTCGGAGTGCAGTATCATTCCAACAGTCTGCATGTGCATAAATCATTTGATAAAAAATACTGAATAATGTCATCAACAAAGTAGGATACATAAAACAAAATTGTGAATTTGCATTGGCATTATCATAGTGCACGCTAATTATCCGTGCATACCTCACCTTTAAGTCTGGATGTTATAGACGCATTTCAAACTCTCATCAAATCGATATGAAATCTCATTTTTGTATGGTTTTGAGGAGAAATCGTTCACTCTGTTTTTCTTCGAAGCTCCAGAGATGTTTTGTGGGTCAAGAAATATCTCCCTACTTTTCATTTGCCATAGCTCTTTGTTTTTGTTTATTTTGGACAAATGGTTGCTTCAACCAGGTACATGCAATTTCGGCCTAGCCTGCTGTTTCTCCAGCGTTTCACATATTAGCGGAAATGAGGCATTCAGTCAACGACAAATATTAGAGATTAAGCCATTTGGTTTGACCAAATATCTGAAAAACTAATGAAGGGCTATGAGTGGACTTCCAGCCTAATGCCGAGCAGCAAATGTTAACATGTTTACGTATTAGACGTAGACAAAGACCGTGCACCTGCTACAGTTGATGTGTCTCTTGCACTATTATATATATGTAGTGATGTGAAATCGGCTGAGAACTGTTTAAAACCCTGAATATGTAGAGAACATTGTGGAATCTGTTGTGACATTACAGGACTTTGTGTGTTTACAGTCAGAACTGTGTGGAGTTTTATCCTCTCTTCCTGGTTACACTGTGGACCAGTGGTTTGTTCTTCAATGAGATGATTGCAGCATTAGGTGGACTGGTGTACATAATCTCCCGGCAAATATACTTCAACGGCTATGTCAAGACCGCCAAGAAAAGGTAGTTTTTAACTGATGCCTTGCTGTTTTTACAAAATATCTAAATGTGTGATATTATTTTACAATGGGGTATTTGGGCCACATAGACAAAAAAATGTTGATGTAAGAAAAGAAAATCGAGATTACTAAATTAAAGTTGTAATTCTAATAGAAAAAGGCAGAATTTTACAAAAGAAATGTCAGAATTCTTCCAAGAAAAATGTCTTATTTTTCCAAGAATAAAGTACCTTGCCTCTCGCCCAATGTCAGGATAATGAATAAATGAATGAAACATGGATCCTAAAGTAATCAGACTACTTCATACACAGAGTGACGTGCATCAGAGGCCAGTCACACAACAAGACAGTAGTTGACAAAAGCTCAGGTTGATCTTCCCAATCAAACAGTATTTAAAATACAGCTTTATTCTATTAAAAAAGGAAATTACAGTTCTTATTAGTTTATGACTTTATGTTCATAATATTAGATTTTCATTCTTCAAGATGGCCCCAGTGCTCCTTCGTATGCTTTTAATACCAAGTGAGAGAAATTACCTTAAAGTATTCAACTAGTGATTTCTGTGACTGTTCTCTGGTTTGCAGGTTACCTGGTTTTTACCTGTCCGTGGGTGTCTTCTTCACTCTGTCTCTACTGAGTTTGATTGCAATACTGCATGGGATTCTATACAAGTACGTTGACCGCTGAAGAATTCACATCACCCAATTAAGCACAACAACCATTTTAAACCATTTCTATTCAAACTTATAATACAAATTCGAAAACCCAATTTCAATCAAGTTAGGAATTTAGTTAAAATGTCATAAAGACGCTACGCAGAACGGTATGATTTGCAAATCCCATAACATTGAAACTAAATGACTACACTGTTTTTTATTTCATGAATATGTGCTCATTCTGAATTTGACGCTTGCAACAATCTTCAAAGACGTTTGAGACAGGGGCATGTCAATGACCGAGACCAGAGGCATTACCCATGGCTATTGGGTCACTAAAACTTATTATGTTACGTGATTAAACAACAAAAAAAGAGAATCAGAATCAAAAATACTTTGTTGATCCCCGGGGAGAAATAGGTCTCGCTAATCTAATGGTGAGCTAATCTAATAAAAGCCTGCAATTTTCCATGAAAGTCTGATTTTTTTTTTTTTACTGTTTAACTCTTTAATGTCCTGCACAACTGTTTTGTTGAGCTTAATTTGAGTCACTTTTCTTTATGAAAAATGGGAATGAACCTGTTATTAGTACAATCCAGTGGCCGCATGTAATGAAGAGTAAGGGGCCAAGGACGGGGCCTTGGGGGATACCACAGGTCAAAAGGGGGCCATTAACCATGACTATTTAGACTGCCTATTCGATAATTAACGTTTCTGGGGAAAATTAAAGCCTCTACAGAGTTACTAAAGTTTAGTAACTCTGTAACTAAACAGTTAAACAGAATTATTTAACTTGATAGAACCAAAAGTCCAATTAATGGTAAATGAACTGTACTTATATAGCGCTTTTCTAGTCTGCTTGACCACTAAAAGTGCTTTTACAACACGTGTCAGCATTCACCCAATCACACTAACATTCATATAGTGATGATAGGGCTGCCATGCAAGGCGCCACATGCTCATCAGGAGTAGAAACTATTCACTCCATCGTTCACACACCAATGGACCAGCAATTGGGAGCAACTTGGGGTTCAGAATCTTGCTCAAGGACACTTTGACATGTTGAATGCAGTGACCAATGGTCAAACCACCGACCTTCAAATAAGTGGACATCCGCTCTACCACTGAGCCACCGTCGACCCCAAAATTTGGGGGGCTGAGCTAATCAAAATCATTTTTTAAGTCGTTTTTTTTTAACTGTTTAAAAACATGCTCGATCAATGGTTAATTTTTTGTGTCTAAGATATGAAATGAATAAATGGCCCAAAGAAATAGAAAATGCCAAGAAATTATTTTTCCATGGTTGTTTTTTTTCAAAGGGTTAAAAACACAGAAGTATTCATGTTTTTTTTTTTAGACCAAAACTGAACATTGTTGGAATCCTTAGGTGACACAGTCATGATGATGAATATATAAAATATGTAGTAAGTGTTGGATTTCAATTTTAAAGACAGAAACAGACAGCATATATCATTATTCAATGATACAGATGACGAGGATGGGGAAAAAGGAATGGGTTTCCTCCATTTTTCTGTCACATTTCATTTCATGACCATGACTCAAAAACTGATTTGTAATTGTTCAATAAAATTTTCTATACAAGGCAACTGACTACCAGTATTAAGTGGTTCCTTTTGATATTGAGACACTTTTAACAAATGTATTTTTTCTTTTTGTTTCCCTGGTTAAAGGTTGAATTTGGTTTTAAGTTTGAAAACATTTAATATTTTTCGACAAAACTTTATGGACATATCTGCTAAATACTAAGAGGTACCTTTTCAAATTTAGGAAATGTTAACCATTGCTTTTTAAAATCTTCTCTTTGAGCTCAGTAGTCTGTATATCACTCAGACGCCCATGATGAAGGTAGTTGGTGCACCCAATCCTTATTAGGTCTATTGGCTTTCTAATGCATTTTGACAAGTTACTTTCAGGTCAATAATATTGAATTAACAGAGACAGCACCACAACCAATCTACTGGTAAGAATGCTTAAAGGGTCCAGGGACATGGGGCCATAACTGTGTCCCTCAGTCATTATGTATTCATTTTTATGCTTTAGTCTTTCTTCCTTGAAATGCAGCTCTAGTGGGAGATCCTGAGGATTTCGTGCTTTTTGGGTTTTTAAAACAGAATGACCCAAAACAGCTCCTATAAAAAAAACTGAGGGGATGTTGGCTACTTCAATTACAAGCAATCTAGATAGAATATATTAATAATATAAGTAATATAGATAGCATATATATTAATAATATTTGCCATTAACCTACATGGCGTGTTACTTATCATGTTTTTCATAAAAACGGAGCCAAGGCCAATGAGTTTCAACATGGAAAAATAATAATTCATGACATAACTTTTGTTATGATACGAGCAGGCAGACAGTTAGCTCAAATTCTACATGGATATGTTTTCACCCATTTCCATTTTGTTTATAATTGTTGGTTGATGGTTGGTTTGTCAGTAGGATTCTTACAAACTTTACTGGACAGATTTCCATGAAACCTGGTGGGATAATGGGTCATGGGCCAGCATAGACTCCATTAGGTCTGTATTTATAAGGGTAAATACAGATTTTCTTTTGAACATGGTGACTGCATTCTTCTTTATTTCTCAGAGAATAGCGCATGGATCTTGAAAAGAAGAGGCCTTATTTAGAGCATTAGTATCTGCAGCGTGAATGTGTGTGATTTGCCTATATTTGACCTATATGAAAATCCTGATCCACCAGACTTGGATTTTACTGATCTAGTTACCTTGCAAGCATGTCTAAGAGTTTGATTTTGATTAAGGCTTTAAGGAAAATAATGGACAGCGGTTTGTCCTCTCCTGAGTTCAGAGGTGGTAAGAATTTTTATTTTTTATTTTTTTACAACATTTTACTTGTATTCCCTTCATTGAACACAAATGTCTTAACTTTGAACTCCGTATAATTTTAAAAGAGCTACTAGATTACTTAGATTTTTGCATTATGGCGTACTTGACTTCCAGTTTGATTTCAACCCAAATGGTTACAATAATGAAAAAAAAAGACAATGTATCCATCAGCGCATCTCAACCACGACAGACAAAGGGATATGTCACATGTAAAGATTTCAAAGATGAAACAGACAAAAAACATATACAAGAAACTAGATCATGAAGAAAAGATGTGATTCCAGAGTTTTTTATGTCCAAATAACATTCATGGACATGGAGCACATTTTTTGCTGTTAAAGTTTGACAATTAAAATACAATATGAGAGCGATTTCAAATAAAAATTAAATTTACTAATCCCTTAAGCTGCTACTTTATCAATATTATGTTAATATTATATTAATATGACACAAGATCAAATTGGTTTGCACTAAATCAGCTGATTTTCCTTCAAGGGGATACTTTTACTTTTATTACAGTCCACAGTAGAATTGTACATTTCAGAACCTATACTTTTTAATTTTTACATTACTTTACCTAAATACTTTTCATCATTTACATCATTTACATTCAATTATTGCACTTTACCAGGGTGACAGTTGTGTTATTATTATTATTATTATTATTATAGCTCATCATCTGTTCAGACTGAGGGCAACAAGGAAAAACTAAGATTTGATTGTTCAAACTTATATGAAAAACATAAATCAGATTTACGATGAGGAAAAAACCCAAAAAGATCTGGAACACATTTCCTACAATGTGAACATGGCTTTACAGTCATTCCAGTTTTAAAATGTTTATTTATTATTATTTCTTCATTTCCCCATATCGCCCCCTGGTGGCCGGACAGTGCAGAACTGTAAATACTGACACAGCTGCAGTCAAACTCAGGCTGTGGGAATTTAAACAAACGCGTTATATATGTTAATTTATTAATGTTGAAATTCTGATTTTCAGCGCATCACGTATTGGCTTTCACACTGTAAGGTATGTGCACGTTCACTTTATTCAGCTTACTAAATTGGGCAGTTGAAGCTTAGCGGCATCTGGCTGGTGTCGTTAGCATGCTAACAGGTAAGCTAGTTAGCCGCAGGCCCGGCTTCAGGGTTGTTTGTTTGTTTACTCCAGCTGTTCCTCTTTGTCACCCACTTTAAAAAATTTAAACAATCGGCTAAGAACGCAAAATAAAAATTTCAGCAAGTAAAACATACAATTGTAAGTAAATAAAAAAATGTAATTAAAATTTTTAATTGACAAAGTCTAAATATTATCGAAAGCCACAAAAAAATCCTCCATCGTAAGAGCACACATTTGCTAGTCAGGAGTAATGAAACAATTTTTACATTTTCGAGCTTATGAGGTATGTCCAGTGTAGGAATTAACCGTACTCTTAAACTAACATCCTACTTCCAGTGAAGCAAAGTGGTCGCTAGATGATACTCCTGGGCTGCTTTGCTTTCTCGAGCTTCGGAAATCTGCAAATTCTTGTTATGAATCACATTTGCGGCACGTCATAGCAGCAAACAGATCTCTATAGAGATGCTTGTCATTAAGTGGTTGAATGACTGTGAAACTGTAGTAGTAGGTATAAATGGCATTTTGTGGTCTAGTTGTGAAGGAAAATACAGGCAAATCTATGTTGTATTGAACTATTTATTGGAAACAAGATCTAAGTATTATATTTTGCAATACATCTAAAATACGTTTTGAACAAACGTTTATGAGGGGTTTTATTCTCTTGATTTCAGTTTGCAGTGTCCCTTTGAATCGCAGCCCTGCATTCCAAAAAGGAAGACTTGTACTTCACCATGAGCTCTGATGATGGTGAGACTCTTTTATTGGTTCACATGCTCCTCAGTCTGCAGGTAGGGTTTGACTGACCCTTCATTGCAGGTGACATGGAGAACCAGGCCGAGCTGGAGGAGAAGACAAGGCTCATCAATCAGGTGTTGGAGCTTCAACATACTTTAGAGGGTATGAAAACACATCAGCCAGTCAAACACACCAATGTGCTAATTAAAAATATAAGCAGTAAGCTGACCATGTTGTGAAATGGCTCTCATAAAGTCTTTGTCACAATCTCCATATCTCTACTACAAGATCTAATTTAGGCGATTGTAGCGCTGTTGTTAATTAAAATAAAAATTAATGAGCCAGGCCATGCATCATCCATCTTTAGCAGTGCTTGAAAACTGTTGCTAAAGGGCAGACACAACTATTTATCTATGAATATCAAAAACAGAAATAGAAGGAGAATGTGGACTGTAACGCCCGGTAAAGTGCTTAATATAAGCTTAATATAAGCATCAGAATTTTGCGGTAGAGAATTGATAGCCGATTTATTTTTTTTAAGATTTTGTTACACTCACCAACCTGAAAGATGTTCAACAAAACAAACTATGATGGGGCAAAATAAGAAATGAAAGAGCCATGCATGAAACTAAGTGTTTGGTTTACCAAAGAAGCTGTATGCACTGATTTGTAATCTGCTTTCACAGATTTGCAATTTGTGCACATGGATTAGTAAACTTGTGTGCGTGAATTTATAAGACATTAATGAATTTTCTGAATTACAAATTTGTCTGGAAAATAGTCTTCATCATTTATTTTATCAGTAGACAGCACTTGCTTCAGAGCGATGGTCACGGCCAGAGATTCTTACCTCAGTCAGATAACTTAATCTTGAATAGAGGATCAATGAGTCTGGCAGACTAGACTTGCGTATTTATCATGCATACAGTTTAGTAAACTGAGTTACATGTGGCTGTATACTTTGTGGTAATATTTAAGGTAATTGCATAGCATTGAGGTATTGCCTTTCGATGCAGTTACTGGGTTAAAAGAAATTCTTGAAATGTATATGTTTTTAACTTTCGCCTTCCCTGAATCAAAAAACTCCCACAAATCAGACTGCAAACCTTTTTAGTAGAAACAAAGTATAATTCGATGAATCTCTTTCTGACCTTCATCAGTGGGGTTCCCTTCTCGATTCTTTCTGTCTTCTTTATTTGTAGTAACTTGTGACTTAAAGGAAATAACAATTTCTTAATGGGAAATCTTTTTTATCCCCTGCTTCATAGCAGAGTAAATTAAATGTTATCAACTAAGAAAGACAAGCAAATGTCTCCATCACCACATCCATTATAATGCTTTTGAATTTACCAATTGATAAAGTCAAATCTAATTTTGAATCCCGTTATAAATTGTTAGACGCAAATAGTGAAAAAGCTGTTTTTGCCCCACATCTGTTGAAACACAAACCAGGTACATTTTAAAGTGTCACCTGGCAATAGAATCAACACTCCACAAAATGTAACCATCCCTCATATGGATTTTAAGGTACCGGGTCAGACAATCAAACATGCATTATCAGATTACCTCATGTCACTTTAAGAGTAACTCCAGATATTTTATTTAGTCAAAATGTATATCGATCTGTACACGATTCACAGAAACTGGTTAAAGGATTTTGGAATGACCAGTTTCCCTGACATTTAAACCCAAGTTTAGCATGAACATGTGACTGAAGAGTGAAAAAGTGAAAAAGTGTTGCTAAAATTAATATGATTTTTTGTTTTTTTCCCCTGCCAAAGAGGGATTTAAGTTTACCTGGTCAATACACATTTTTTTCAAAATGCGCTACACACAATTCAGCATTTCAGTGAAATTTCAAATATGCCTTGTAGGAGCCAAAGGATGTGCATTTCAGTTGGTTCAATTTGCTTTATAAGTTTTTTTATTACTATTATACATAGTTGCCATTTTCCTATGACTTGTTTGTGGGATAGTTCTGACATAGTTTAACAGGCTTGATAAATACCATTGGGCTGAGGGTAAGTTAAAGTTAAAATATGTTTTTATGATGAGAGTAACTTGTTGATGGCAGTAAAATGTTTGATGATTAGGAAAATCAGAGGAAAGTGGCACTTTGTGTTTTTATCCTTTCTTTGTTGCACATAATCAGAGAATATCCTCATGCATTCCATATACCTTTCTGATGACTGCTTTTGTGTGTCCAGACCTGTCTGCGAGAGTGGATGCTGTCAAAGAGGAGAACCTGAAGCTGAAATCTGAGAACCAGGTTTTGGGTCAGTACATTGAGAACCTCATGTCTGCATCCAGTGTCTTTCAGACTACTGACACCAAGAGCAAACGGAAGTAAGCAGAACCTCAGAGAGCGTTGGCCTTGAACCCCTGCACACGTTCCAAAACCGGAACCAAGTCCATACCGAATGATTATACTCTGATCATCAACGTCCTGGACTTTTAACTCTTTCTAATCCTTAAACATGTTGTGAAGTCCATCAGTGTGGCTTTTTATGCACCAGGCTGCATTTATGGCATCAGAATTTAAAGGTGAGGTGTGAGGAAGCAGGACAATTGAAATCCTGTTTTCATTCCTGGAAGATCAATTCCAGTTCAAAAAACCTTATTTCTTATAGCTTGGCTATTCAGCATCTATGCTCTGCTTGTTTTAGAAGAAACTTCCGCCAGCTGCAGCTCAAATCCACATCTAACTTAGTCTCACTAAATAACCACCTTAACTCACTGAGTACTATGTAGCATCAGTACCAACTGTGAGAGGAGATTCACTGATTAATACCCAAATCTTCTACGCCTTACAAACATACTGCTGTGCAATCAAAAAAGAAAGCCACGCTGACATTGTACATGTGAAGATAATGTAAATTGTTGCTGCTGGTTAGAAACTGGATTGTTTCTTTAATGTTTGTCCTAGACAGAAACCCTGGTGAATCATGGAATAAGTGAATCCTCCTTTTTCCCCAGCTCAAAATAATCATAAGCGACGGGGAATTTGCGGTCATCTACCAACAATCACTAAAACTCACCTGTACAATGCACAGGAAGTGATCAAATGACTGGTTGTAACCTACTTAAATAAGGTTAATCACGGAATGTTGTACGAGAGTTTCCTGAGAGTTTCGTGATCTGAAAGTGAAGTGAGACCTTGTTCTGTTCAGCAGTCACAACTTATTAAATAACAACATTGACGCCAAAATTAATGATGAGTTGACCTTAAAAAAAAAAAAAAAGGATAAAAAACTCTAGCAGGTCTGCATATTCCCAATTTTGACTGATACCGGAGGCATCATGACACATGGGTCACAGTTCCATATATCTGAAATATCACAGTAAAAAGGGCAGCTCCTTCTTTAGTTGACATTTCGATGGAGAGGAAGAGTCAGATGGATGAAGTTGCATTTGATTACTGCGACCTAGATGTCTAGGGCTTCAACATAACACTGAATGGAACACTTACTGAAGTCTTTGAACGTTAACTGTAAGATAAAAATCAACACATGGTTTATGTGATTGATTCGGTAACTCAGAAGAAAATATTTCAATAATAGGAATAGAAAGTTCTCCACAATATTCTAATTATTGATGAACAGAATGTATAAGGCTGAAAATATTAAGCCAAATTCCTTTTATTGACTGAGCACAGCACCAGTAGGTGGCAGTATGATACTTGTTGCAGGTTCAGTGGAAGGAAACATGCATGTTACCTGTGTTCATAGCAGAAGGAAAAAGTGAACATGAATCTTCTTTGAAGCACGGCGTATTAAGTCATCCCTCCTTGGAAACGTTAACCTACAGGTGGTTGAGTTACCGAAAGCCAAAAATGTGATATCAACAGTTATTGGGTACTCTGGTTAGCTAAAATGACACATTACATGAGAAAAGGCAGCCAGTATAATTAGTAACAAAATAGCAGGAAGCACGAGTGCAACGCAGAGCCGCAGTTGCACATTAGCATTAAGTAAGTAACATGAAGTAGTAGTAACTTCAGCGTTGATCGTGGAACCTGAACATCATTACACATTTTTATTTAAAGGAACAAATATTTTTATTTGTCTTTCTCAAATCTCTGTGCAGAACAACTCCTCTTATCAAAATTTAAAGTTCCGACTAAATTGCCACACGCTAATTGTAGGTCGCGTGCCTTGTTCTCTGCATGGTTAAGTGATCAAGCATTAGTTCTGTAGTTTTGGCCATTAATTCAAATCAATTCAAAAACAACATTAGAACTGATAGCAGACTCATGATCGTGGGAAGTACGGTTAACTCGTCTCAGTCCAAATCATGGGCTTTCAAAGCCATTTTGACAATTGTTCATTGGCTCATAGAGAAGTTTGGAACTGGTGATGTCGCTGTTCCTCTGCCTTCTCCAATCTATAGCCCTGTTGTAGAGTTACCTTTTCTAATTAGCACATGGCTCCAGCATAGTCAAACACAGTTTGCAGTGTTTGCTGGCTGGTGTAAAGGTGTTGAGGGTCAATGAAGAGCCTGTTCATTCCTGGTATTACCATCAATCATGGGTGATCCCCAAGTCCAGCTGTTCACACCTGGCACTATAATATTATATACATAACATTATGTATATCTGTACAATACATCTCAAGAAACCTAATTTCCCCATTCTATATATAGGTTATGCATCAGTGTTACAAAACAATGTTTATAACATAAAAAACAAGAAATCAGTTATTGTATTACATTGGCAAAATTGAAAAGATTTCCACTATAATTAATACTTTGTTTTCATAAACAGCATTTCTCAAATTGTACGTGTTCGTTACTGAACTCACAGAACTGTGCTTTTACTTTGAGAAGTCAGACAATGCCTACTGGGAACTTAATTTGACCATAATTTTTCCATGCGTCCTTCATGTTAATGATAATAATACATTTTAATTATAACACACTTTGCTAATTAATAATACATTTTATTTATACAAAATAATTGTTAGCATTGATACAGCCACAAGAAGGCATTTGAGGGCAGTTTAGGCATAATGTGATAGTGTTTTTTAAATAAAAAGTGCCAAATACATAGGTATGGATTTGGATTATTACGCTCCCACTGATGGTACAGTTCCCTTTTATCCGTAAGCCAAAACAGTTCCCAAGCAGAAACTTTACACTCAAATGTATGTAATTTGTTGTTGCTTCTTATCGGAGGTCAGTTGAATAGGCGGTTGTTCAGTGTGACCCAGTTTACATAAGTGTTAACAACAGTGAAAAGATATTTGATCACATGTGGCACAGGCGTTCTCTGAACCTGCTCTGTGATTGGACGTCAAATGTGTCTCCAATGATTCATGGATGTGTTCACAGCTGTACTTGAAGGCGTCCACCTGGGATGGATCACTCAGATCATATATTGATACCAGGTCTAAGCAGGACCAGAGGCTATTGATTGGTCTCCTCTCTCTCTCCAACAGGGAACCAACTGTGAGCGATCTCAGTACATGAGAATTGGTCTGTTTCAAACTAGGGAGAGAAAGCGAGAACAAATCCTTCTTACTTGAGTCTAGCAGTTAGGAGGTATTGGTGCCTCTGCCGTAGGCACAATAGATCTGTTAGAACATGTTTTAATGTTACCTCTTTAAATCTCCCTGATGACGGCGTCTAAAGGCTTTTTAAGAAACGTTTCTGTCTTTGTCATTTCATCGTAGTGTCACTTTTATGTTGCCATTTTGTTGCTGTTCCTGGCACGTTTGAGAGACACTACTCTAGCAGTAGCTGCAGATTGTTGCCAAGACCTCGTGTCAGCTTTTATTTAAACTGAAAGTCTGCTGTGTATGCGCAAATCCTCGGTTAGTCTCTCAATAAACCGCTACAAATACTACATTTGATGTAGCAATGTTAAATAGACATGAATGATGTGTCGAAATATTGAAATCCTGTTACTTGGAATATTGTTTACATTTATTTTTGTTACTAATTTGACTGGTTTAATAAAGTGAATATCATTTTTGATGAGACGTTCCACATGTTTTTCTATTTCAACCGCACATGATCACTAAGAGAGCTCCAAGGAAAAACAGACCTCCTATTCTAAATATGATTATGGTTTCAACTTCAGCATTGTCCAGTCGTTTGGTATTTAAAGTTGAACCAATTGATTTTCAGCTTCACCAATCTGTGCTACAGTTAATCTGGACAGTGCTGTCCAGATTAACTGTACTTCTGTCTTGCAGTTTAGTATTCCATATAAAAAAACCTGGAGCTGCCATTAAATACTCAATAGGCAAGATTTCATTAAAAAAAATGTCTTTATTTGTTACGGTTCATGTTAATAAATTACTCAAGCATGCTTTCTTTAAGTGGACTGTTTTTCAACAGCAGCTCTGAGCCAAAAATGTCAATTCATAGTGACTGCCATAAGGCAGTATGTTAAGTATCGCTGAATTGCAGAATGGAGAGAAGGCTGGATCCTCACTCCAGATGAGCTGCAGTCACACTCAGTTTTGGCACTTCACGTTAAAAAAAGAAAAGTAGATCCTTTTAGTATGGGTCCTTGTCCAGCAGGGAGTTTGTTCAGGTTCAGCACTGGGCGTGGGGGGGGCAAGTGTGTGGGGTTCCTCTCCCCTGTTGCCGTCATACTTGAATAAATATCTGACAGATAAGAACATGAGAGCAAACCTTAGCTGCTGTACGACCACACAAACACACACACAGAAAATGAAAGTGTAGGTAAACAAAAACTGAGCAGCCAGCTCACGTTTCAACCATAGAGATCACTGGCTGTCCAAATGCTATTTTTCCATCTCTAAGATGATTAAGCATTAACTACTTTCATCAGCCATCAGGTAGTCTAATTCTTACCGTCACTACAGAGAGACACTGCTTGGTAGAAAAGTGCTACTGATATCCATGGCAGTTTAACCACCTCCTGAAGAAACTTCCTATCTTCTCTAGGGCGGCACTGTGTCGCTTTTTATTGTTACGTTTCTTTAATTTGATCAACAACCTAAATTAGCCATAAAATTGGCTGACATTAATCATGATTAATCCCAAGTTAAGAACCGTGTTCTAAACTGAGTGTTTGCTTCTTTAGTATGTTCTTTTAGGGGGGGAACTGACTTGATTTAAGAGAAATTAGTTATAGGGATCAGAGTTTTCATTTCTTAATTACATTTTGCGAAAAATCCATAAAGAGTAGCAAAATAAATTAGCGAAAAAACTCACACAAGAGCTAAAAATAATAAACATGAAGTGTTAATTATAAATAAAGTGGACGTATACAGAGTGCAAGAAAGACGTTTGTAATTAAATCTCATCAAAAAGCTCATGCAAGCAGTTCTGGTACCTTTTCACTGTCATACAGTCATTGGATTTGGAGACAGCACAAAACTCCAGAGTTGAAAACTATATGGAAGCAAGCGGTCTTCAATGACATTAACGCCCTACAGTTCATGGCACCACATGGGAAATATGATTTTCAAAGGTTTTGTGTGTTCACATAACCCGAAAGAAATCAAAAATGTAGCAGAACATCTGAGTTACTTCAGCCTGATATAATGATCATAGACCGAGTGAACTTTATTACTTTACTTTATTACTTTATTCTTTTTTTTAATCTTTCAAAGTGCTACTGTTTAATTGAGCAGGTAAATATATACTGCAAGTACCCCTGCACTAGCACACTGGCAATTACATGCATGAACAAACACAAGTTAAGACGTCATACCTCGCTCAGTACGGCCCAGACGTTAGCGTCAGATTGAACCACAAGTTGCAGCGCTGAGATCGGCTGTAATGACTCATCAATCCGACCCTCTGCGACCCCATCCTTGAACGCACCTGAAAAATAAAAAAGCACAGTAATTGTAATGCTCATGTTCAATAAACATCAACCAGGAGCTTGGACCTCAGCGCATGTGTGTGTGTGTGTATTGGTTTACCGATAATGAAGAAGCCATTGTTAGATTCTTTGTAGACAGGAGATAAAGCAGCCAGGGCCGACACCTTAAGAGGCATGAAAGCTGTCAGACAGGTCATCTACTGTGTTTATTTTTACTTCCACCTGACTGATATCATCACCTGATGTTGGGGTTAAACATTGCTCACTTAAAAATCGATCCTGGTTCTTGTACTTGGGATTCATTACCAGTATTCAAACTGCATCTTTCAGTGCTACGTTACCCTCTTTTACATGATGAAAATGCAACTTCAATTCTAAAATGTAAGTCACACCAGCATTACTTAAGGGTGAAGCTACTCACTCTACCCAATTAACTGAACCACAGTGAAGAAAACGAATGATATACCAGCACAGCGTTGGACTAAATGAATTATATAACTGTCGTAAAGATCTTTAATAATAAACAGTAGACCATGATATCATTTAAGTCAATCAATTTTATTTAGTATACAGTGCCTAATAACAACAAAAGTAGTCTCAAAGCCCTTTCTGGAAAGAGCTACTCTATCAAACTCTCTATTCTACGCAGAACCAACAATTCCTCTCAGGTGGTGTACTAAATGCCATGTTCTGTAATGGGTTTCAGGGGGAGAGGTGCTGACTGTTGAGGGAAAGGATGTGTCGTAATGTCGGACAGCTCTGCTGCTCAGCTCTGCTGCTCTGGCTCAGCAGGAGAGAGAAGTGAGCAGCTTAGGTACACAGAGCAAGTTACCATGGCTGCTGGTAAAAAGGCTTATCTAACACAGCTGCCAGCAAAATAAACCCCGACACGTTCAACAACAACTTTTGTCCAACCAGCTACTAGACACAATGGCTTACAGGACATCAGATTTTGAAATTAGCCAAAATTCAACATCTTTCCAGTGGAACTGTAGCTCAGCGAAAGAGCGGTCCATCAAAAATAGATAAATTACTCGATAAAAGGATTTATGTTGTTGGCCTGCAGCTTATAATGAATATATAGCTGATAAATGGCTCTAATAATATGTAATGACAGCCTTTATTGGCTTGGCGGTGCAAACTCTGATAGTTGGTGGCAATATACAACTTCAATGTTGTTTATTTATCCATCCATGCACACTACCTTTTCAATTTCTATGTCCTCTCGTTAAGGAATGATGGGTGAATGCTGGATTGTGTTGTAAATCGTCATGGGGTCAAGTAGACTAGTAGACATACCATTTACCATTTAAGATGGTAAATGCAGTAACATGGTTGGTGACTGCATCTGCTGCTGTGGACCTGCTCGATGTCCACTGATTTCAAGATGATCATGATGATGATAACTATTATTATTATTATATAGTATTTCCCGAAATGGCTATTGCTAAATGTTACAGTACCATTATCGTTTTTATCAACCTGGGATCCCTGCTGCCGCCGCAGACCAACGCTGGAGAAACGGAGGAAAGTGGATTAGCATAAACTGATATCATTGCTTCTCTCTCTCTTTTCAAACCCCACCGGTCATGACAGAAGGCCATCCACCCTGAGTCTTGGATCTGCTTGAAGTTTCTGCCCGTTAAAAGGCAGTTTTTTTCTCGCCACTACCGCCAGACGCTTGCTCACAGAGGAATTTGTGGGGTCTCTGCAGATAATAATGTAAAGAGTTTGGTGTAGACCTTCTCTTTCTGAATAGCACCTTGAGACAGCTGTTGTTGTGCATTGGTGCTATATAAATAAAGATTGATTGAATGATTGGAGATAATCCTGCAATTATAATTTATTAATAAATGTATATAATTTATAAACTTTGGTGCTCATTCCTGCTTATACTGTCCATGGCTTCCTTTTACTAACCAAACGAAAGGGTCTGAGTATTATGGGTTTTACTACTGAGGGTAAGGGTCTTGTGTCAGTGGCTTTCATAGTCCTTACTCTCCAGTCCATTCTGATATGGTTGTGCTATGACTTATCTGTTCATACTCCCCTGTTATGAGATGTCCATTCATACCACCATAGAGGTGGTTTAATAGTATACTGATAGATGCTCTCACACCGACACTAACAAAAAAAAGCAACCTTCTACTTCTAGGAGTGACAACAGATCAAAAGTTACTACAGGACTGTGATCAGCATGGATGCAACATTTCAAATGAGGGCAGTTTTTCATCTTTAGTGAGCTGAAAGGTGTCTCAAATATTACTTAATCACTTTTTATCAGGGCTTATACCAGCACTGGTGCTGACATGCTGAAACGTTTAAAATCAGTCCTTCCTTTCAACTTAAAATTGGAGAGCAATGAGTTTATAGTTTCTTTTTAACAATGTCAGTTACTGGACTAGAAGGTTGATCTGGTTCATCTACTGAAGAGCATGAATGAACTCTCTTGTTATGAGTGATCCTACAGTGAATGAAGTCAGAAATAAATGCATTAAAAAAAATCACTTTAAGTTTGAGTCTGTTGGCGTGATTACAGAAAAGACCTGACAGATATTCCAGAAACTTGATAGGAGAATAGACATAGAGGAACCTTAATCAAAATGTAGAGTGGATCCAAATCAAAACCATATATAACCACAGGAGGAAATTTTTTCTTCTTTTTTTTTTTTTACTTTGGTGCAATTTTAAACGGTTGCTTTGTATTTAATTTTTTTTTTTTAAATACATTCAACTTTTTTGTGTTACATTGGTATAGTGAAACGACTCACTAAACCTCTCCAGCCTAGCCATTTTGCAGTCACCACTCAAGAATTATGATGCCACGTTTGACTATATTTCTAAAATGTCTTACAGGATAAAACTATTGAAATTCCAACATTTTATATACAAAAGAACATACAAAAGAAAAAGAATGTGCTGAAATCCACCAATGAATGCCCTTATTTTGTAGAAAATGTGAATTATAAAATGTGAATCAATACCATTTAGCCTAATAATGCATGAGCCGCTGTAGTTGAAGCATACAGTATCAATCACAATTTGACCAGATGTTTTTAACCAGTGGTTATTAACTACGGGTCTCAGTCTGCCACTGGTCTGCCTCCCTGAGAGTGGGATCAAAAGTAGATGCGCACTGATCGATCAGCACAGGAAGGCCGAATTGAAGAAATCTGTGCTTAATCTACAAAGTGAACTCATCTTGTGTAATGTGATTTCCCCCTTATCTTCTACACAGAGATTCCATGTCTGTCTAGGTTTACTCAAAGGTCACCCAAGGCATGACCACTTTTCCCCTTCGGCGTAACTGAAGTGTCGACTGACACAAACACAGGCATTGTGAGGCAGTGGAGTAAGAGATAGCTTGTTGTGTTGGGTGATTCCTATTTCCTTCCTGCAAGTCACCAACACTTGAGATGAAAACCAAGCCCTGTTCAACAGCAGTTGTGGAGTCAGAAAAAGAACACACACATTAACACAGAGGCAGGTCACTCACCTTGCTGGACAGCACTTCCACTGTGGTGTTGTGGAATGTATCGCTGCTAGATTCAATATTCCCACTGCGAAACAGGTACCTGCAGTGAAGAATACATCACTGGTATCACAAGCAGAGCTGCACTTTAGTGCTCTTTAATTCTTGAGAGATGCCAGTGTATTGAACTTGTGTGCTGGGGTTTCAGGTGTGATAGTGGTTGTACTCTCCGGTACGACGTTCAGGCTTCTTCAGTAGGTGGTTTCGCACTTACTATTGTCAAGTCAGTCAATTTATTGTGTCCTGCATTGCGTGCTAGTTGGTGCTAATCAGATATTCACTAAAAACAGTATCTGACCAGAGCAAATTGACCTTCCTGATCTTGGTGGCTGACCTCTTGCCCACTCTAAGCAACCAGGACCCAACTGATGAAGCTATCTTTGACAGCTGATAAGAGGACAAGATTGTTTCGGCTGACAAGCGCATGCAGTGAACCTGTCTGGCGGCCCCACCCAGGCGAGACATATAGGTTAAGGGGCATTTCCCTCTTGACCCTGAGACACCTGCTGGCAATGCAGTAGGGTTCTTAACGGTAGGCTTACCTTATACTGGCCCTTTTAAAAATGTATATGTATTACTTACTTAGATAGTGACTTTTATTCTCTTTTACATGGGTCTTCTTGTTTGATATTTGATATATATTTTTTGATTATACTGGTGAACACCTGATTACATAGTTTTCCTGCAGCTAATTCTTCGGTGGCATAGCTTATCTCAGAGAACAAACAAGCAGTGTAGGGTATTCTAGCTATTTGGCTAGTAGGCAGATATACAGCTGTGTTAATACTAGTCAGTCCTTTCGACATGGGAACAAAGCCTTGAAATGTCAGGAGGTTGGATGACATGTGCAAACACTCATAAAGTCACCACCCCTCACACAAACACGCCTCGAAACATCCCCTTTCTTCACAATGACACAGAGCAACAACCAGACATGACAAAGCTTGTTACGTGTGTGTTCTTGTGTTTAGTGGGTCAAGGTAAAACACAGACTGAAGATCATATGAACAGAAATGTCACTTTTTTTTTTTTTATAGTCCTTTGTCAATCCTTCCCATAGTTTTTGTAACAGTTAAGCATCATTGTCCTTTTATGGAGTAGAGCTGCTAATGAATATTGATGACACAGTTGTTTACATATATATCGTTCATTGGACTATTAAGACACTATATACTGTATAAGTACAATCCATTTACCCTTTACTGTTCTTCATGGACAATAACACATACCAAATGAGTTAAATGGTCTTGGTTAAAACCTTTTAAATCAAAGGTAAAACATTTTGTATTATCAACTTCTAAAAAATACATTTCAAACCTACGAGGATATGTGGATTGGCTTAGGGAATTTGAAGAGGATGTAGTCATTCTGGATGGGTGTTAATGCCCAGAAGAAATCTTTTCCTTGGTAAGCCCTATCCAGACTGTTCTGGTGGTAATGCGTCATGCTGGTGCTAAGCTCTGCAACTGGGTTACTGTGGGCCCGGTTCAGAATCTGCTTCCCAAAGTCCTTATCCTGGAAGGGAGGACACACAAAAGCACGCAAGCACGTAAGGTGCACATTATTACGAAACATCGTCCCAATGAGTTTCACTATCTGAATAAAAATAATTTTTTTAAGTCTTTGGTTGCCAACTAATATCAGGTACCCTTATCCTAATTGTGTCATTGTATGTCTTGTACCAGGAAATGTCTGTTAGGCTGCAGCATGGTTTGTTAGCATGATTAAACAAAAATAACATTGCAGTGATTTCCTTAAGTATTATCAACAAATGGTTCCATTACACTTTCATGCAGATCAATTCATTAATGCATTTTTTAAAATAAATAACATTGTGGGATATGACTTTTTAAAATTGTTTCCCCACCTACACAAAAACTGCTCTTTTGGTATTGACCGAGTTGACATTGTGGAAAAGCAAAGCCAGGAAATATAAGCAGACTTGTGTAACATAGATGTCTCTTCAGATGCTCACCTTTAAGAGATGTATTGAAAAGCTTTAAATCTGTCACTCATGAAGAAAGTTTGAATTAAAAGTACAAAGTATAAAATTTAGGGCTCTCTGTTGGATAAAGTGGAATATAATATTTATAACTATGTTTTTTGGTATACTATATACTATTCATGTCACTTATGAACTAGAAAGGACAGAACGTTCTGCTCTTTCCTTTCTAGTTTCTCCACTCTATCTATCCACTCTGCTTACTCACAGTTTGAGATCTCTCAGCCTCTAAATTGCTTTCCAGAAATCTCACAGCAAGCGGTTGAGGATATCATCAGGACGATAAAAACCTCCACCTGTACCCTCGACCCATTGGCCCCATTCTCTTCATACAGTACATACTACCTCTTGGCCATGTCATCAGTCGACATGGACTCTCATTTCATTGCTACGCTGATGCTACTCAACCCACTGACCACAACACCATCCCTCCGTTCTAACCACTCAAATCGCCTCCTCCTTCCCCGGACTAAGCTCAGTACCATGGGTGATCGGGCCTTCTGTTCTGCTGCACGTCATCTCCACAGACCACAGAGACTTTTAAAAAAAAGTTAATATATTATTATTTTTTTATCGATGCTTTTACCCGCTTTTACCTTATAAAACTTTGAGATTTGATCCAAATGTAAAGTGCGTTATAAATAAAATGTATTATTATTATTATTATATGTTGAAAGCATCATTGTGGTAAACTATTTATAAATTAATCTTTTAACTTTAAGAAGCACTTTTTCAACGCACTGCATGAAATCACAATGTTTTTAGGGGTTGCCCCCTCCTCAAACTTTGATTCAAGAAAATGAAATAAAACATTTTCTTCATTTAACATCTGAATTTAAATTAAACATTTTAAATGTGTACTTTTTTTAAAAAATGTTGCCTTTTATAATAACTGGGTTTTTCTTTCTGCATTTCTGTGAGCAACAGTCAGTACCCTTAGTTAACCTATAAGTACCCAGATCCACTTCTCCTTAACGCAAAGTTGTGGGGTATATAGAGTAGACCAATTAAGACAGTTGAAATTCTGCTCCTTGTCAGTGATTTGTAATATTGGGCTTTTATGATAATTGCTTTCCTCATTCAAAATTGAATTGGCTTGACTTTTTACATTATTTTATTTTGAACTTGCAACATATATGGAAATTCATGCATGGGTCCTAAAGGATACCACACAAGGTGCCAACTGCTCGTTTGAGAGCGATAACCACCAACATAATCCCTTACAGAGACGGACCAGCCACATGGAACCAATTGGTTTTCAGTATCTTACTCAAGGAGCCAGCCAGGGAGAATGGAGGGCACTCACCTTCAGGTTCTGAATTTTCCCAGCCAGAGAGGAATGAAGGCCCACATGCTGAAAGAGGGAGGGCTTGTGCCTCTGCTTGAGCAGTGCCTTCTGTTCGTTACAGTGTTTCTGGAGAAGACAACGCACAGCATGGGGGTCACTGCATGGCATACTAGAGAGTGGGGGAGGGCGCTTTGGCCACAGAAAGTGATTATCGCTATCAGTTGCCCATAGTCCAGTGAACAGCTCGTTCTACCTTTAGAAGAATTATGAATGAAGATTAGGATACATGTTTGACTAGATTATCATTCATCCATGTCATGGTAATCCTTATAGGCTGAATCCAAAATAACTGGACTTCTCGTTTAAAGTTGAAGATGTTCTAGTTCTTCCTCTCTGTAATGAAAACTAACAACCCACAATAGTGATGCATGATCCGTATACTTAAACTGAACGACCCTCTATGTATCAAACACCTCACAGGAGGTTTAATATCTGACTTCCCAACAGTCAGTTAGAGCCGAGGAAGCCTCTTGGATGAGAGGTGAAATATCTTCAATTCTAATCAAGAAGTCCAGTTGCATCAGATTCAACCGTCAAAGATGAGTAAATAATTATTTATGAAATGTGAATGCTATAAAATCATTACACAAAGAGAAGAATACGCCAAACTAGTGCACACTGCATGCACTCTCAGTGCACACTTGCAGGATTCCATCCTTCTCGGCTGCATGAAGCAGTGGATGTGTGAACACCAAGCTTGTGTTTTTATTCGCTTTGCAAGGTAATGAACATTGCTTAAGGACAAGCCCCCAACCGATCCCATCCATCCTTAAGGTCAGACTGATGCTACTCTGTGATGCTTCATCGTAGGCAACACAACGCCCTCACCCAACAGAGAGCATTTCGTCGAGCAAATTCTTCTCAGCAGATTATGTTTGATTTGGGTTGCTATAACTTCACAGGTTACGGTGAAAATAATGTTGGTGTATGGAGGATCTAAAGGTTTTTTCAATGTGCCTTTTTCTAACGTAGAGCCACTGCTCCTCTGAAGGTCTCATTTTTTTTCCCCCTGGGTTCCTCGCGAGGGTGACCTTATAGTTTTGTGTGTCTTTCTCCCGGAGGTTGTGTGAGTGTCCTCGAGCATCTGTGGCACCCAGGACATCCTGGTTTTACTTAAGCCTTGCTGCAAACTAATCATTCTCTCTCTGCTGCTCCAACAACTCTGAGTTAAATAATGTTCCGCAACACCCTCACACACACATTCTCCACTTATGCACACCTTACATCACTGTGACTGTACTGTAAATATTTAGTTAATTCTACATTTGGTTTCATTAAGACTTTTGTTAACACAGGTTTTTAAAGGGTGTTATGAGTTGGCTCTGATGGCAACAACAGAAAAGGGGAGACACACCGTCTTTGAGGCACAGTGATTCCTGACATTTTCATTTCAGTGATGCAACAGTTAGCATTTAATGAGTCACGCAGCAAGTAGGTCTGAGGTCTGTGGAAAGCAGTGCTGGCATGTTTTCAGTCTTTTAATTAATATCTTTTTAACAAACCAATGCTTGGATCTGTAAAATCTCCTCTCCTGCAATTTTACTCTCACACCACTGGACTTAACTCAAAGCAAAAGCATGACATGCTAGTCAACTTGGATTTTCATTTCTAATCAATTGATGGCATTGATCGCTTGAACCAGTTACGATGCTGGTTTTCAGTTGGGAATTTATATATAGAGTAAGGCAATTATTAAGTCCAAATTAATGTATCACAGCTCGTTTAACATTTGTTGAAAGTAGAGTGATATTAAAACAAAAAGTATGAGAAAATGTTCTTTTAGACATAAAATATACACTCTGCTTCTTTATTCCAATATTCCACTTCTCTCGAGAACTTAAGACTTTAGTAAACCCAATTTAAGCATACAGGAAAATATTTGGGAGAATTTAAGAGAAATCAGACCTCAACTTTTCAGTGTTTGGGTCAAATTAGGACTTTATACATTGGACAAATGAAAGTATCATTTTGGCAAAAGCTGAAATAGTGCCATCATTAAATATAATAAATTATTTTGAGATAAAACACTGGGAAAATTACATTTCCTGACACCCACACGAACTTACTGCATCTTTCTCTGGGTTGCAAACTTTGACCCACAGAATATGGTCTAGCAGCCAGTCTATAGGTTTGTCTCTGTGGAACATCAGGAAGAACTCTGCAAACATCGGGAGGTCTCGGGTTCGAAACATCTTTCCTGGAGGGTCACACACGCACACACACACACACACACACACCCCTTATTGTCAGTATACTCTAACAATAAAAGCAAGTCTCGGCAAGTGGACGTAACCGCCACATTAATACATCTTTATAAACACACCGATAAATCCAAGCTGGGAGAACTCAAGGTAGAGCCACTGCTTGGAGGCCTCACGGTTGGCGAAGGCCTTCATGTCATCATAGTAGCCAACTGTTGCAACAACATCATCTTCTAACTGGAAAAAAAGACAAAAACTCATTTTTAAAATTAAAATCCACGTCCTAGTAGAAACTTGGACAAATCCATGCCCATTCTTATTTGAAACTCAAAAATCCTGAATCAGGAGGTCTATTTCTTTCACATAAATGTCAATTATGCTATTTCCCACCCTGCTGTCACTCAGTCCTGTCATGCAGGCCTTAATTTCCCGCTGAAATATCAGCTGTTCTCATTAGTTGTTCAAATGTACCTGTGAGCACAACTATGGCAAAACTCCAATGAAGAAATGAGTTTTGGCCTGGAATACACCAATTAAATCATGTTGTAGATCCGTAAAAAAGGGTGGATCTGATGGTTTTTTCCCGCTTTCTTTAACATAGCAAGAGAGAGTGTTTGTTTATAAGGCTTGATTGAATAAAAGGGCAGTGCTGGGCCTTGGCAGAGATACGCTCACCACCGAGTGCAATTCTATGACCTTTTACCCTTTGACTCCTTACCTGAACATAATAGGTTCCTTTGTCCTGAGCATATACCATGAGTAAGCTGAAGTCAAGGTTCTGCTTTGTTCTCCATCTAAAAACAGTCATGACACATGATTAAACGCAGAAATATGAACATCATTCAAATGTTTTCATTCAACCCACAGATGAATTTTCCTTATTATTACTCATTTTCATACACTAAAAGTACAAATTTGCCCTCACCAATGTTTAGGAAGTTATGTTTGAAAAACAGTGTTTTTCGTAGAAAATTTCCCCCTATATAGTAAAATATGAACTATTTGATTAAAACACAATGTTAACAAAAGAAATGTCGAGATCGATTCATATGCACCCAGTTTGGACTTAATTGGACCGAGAATTTATGGCCCGAAAACTTTTGGAGACAAAGCTCCCCCTAGTGGCAGAAATATACAACCGAATATTCCCCAAATTACTCCAGTTCTTTCTCACAGGTCTATGTGAGTATACAATTTTAAAATGATCCAGGAAACAGTTTTTAATTGTCGTGTTAAAACAAAGGATCTGCAACGGCGAACGCCGTAATTACGATTCCATATTTTCCCTGACTTTTCAGGGACAGACATAGATATAAACCTGAATACATCCGACCCATTTTACAATTTTAAACGAGTAGTAACGGAAATGGTTAATGTACTTGACTCTCTCAACGGAGTCTCCAAACGTTTCTGTGAGGCTGGTGAAGTCAGGGTAGTAATACTGGGAAGGAGCGACGACCTCCAGCAGGCCAGACGTCACCTCTTTGGGAAATCTACAAAAAAAAAAAACAGCTGCTTAACGTCACCATAAGTGCAGAAGAGATCACACTAATTATTCAACACTTAAATACGTATCAAACACCTGTTATCAAGATCCAGCATCCACCAACAACATCCCCCTATGATTCCTTTTTCAATATCAGAAAGAAATGTACTCGTAATAACATCCTTTATCACAATTAGCAGATCTTTCATAATCCTGAGAGCTTTCCTCATAATATTTAAATTTTTTTTGGTAATTATATGATCTTTTCTTGTAATTAGCAGACATGCCTAGTCTATTTGAGTTTTTATTTCCTCTTAATTACGATATAATAACATATGAGAATTGTTTTTTCTTCTTTTCTTAAGTGAAGGTACTGTATTATTCTAAATAAATGAAGAGAGGCAAAAGAAATGGAAATGACATTCACTTTGCTTTTCATGGTTAATAAACAAAACACTCGTCTGTAAAATAACCTTATCAGAAACTGGTGAAAGAAAAGCTGAAACCAAAGTAAACAGTGGCAGTTATATTTGTAAAGTGAAATTGCGTCATTGGAGGTAATCTGGAGTCACTCACTTGTTCTTGATGGTCTCTGCTATGCTGCTAACATAGTCTGAGTCCGTCTGATTTGACAGGGAAAGAAAAAGAGAGTAGTCAAAAATATAGGGAATGTCTGGTGTATGTGGTTACTACACACAAAATGGGTCCTAAATGTTTTTTTCAACAATGAACGGAGTATGGGGACCTTATATTTTACACTCCCTCAACTGACGTTAGAGTGAGGTGGCCTGCTGTGTAAGTGACTCACACCAGGGGGTGTTGCCTCACAAATATAATTTCAGTAACACACACTGGTACAGCTTTCTTTATTTGTAGTGAATAACAGAAATTACGGGGAAAGTGTTAACCTGTTCACCAAGGGCTCATACCACAGTTCCTTTTGTTGCATGAGGCAGTTTTGTGGGCCAAACGGTTTTCAAGAATGAGACAGGTTTGAGTTTCTTTCAGTATGAGGGCAGGCTGAAAGTATACTGTCAAACCAGTAACTGAACCTGTCAAACTGATTCGTGTCTGTCTTTGAGATGCATATTTGACTGTGTGAGTGACAGAGAGCAAGTTTATTTTCCTGGAGCTGAAGAATTCAATTAGCCTTCACCACTCCTTTACTGGCTGTAATTTATGAGAGGTCATTCACAGATACTGCTGTGGGAATACACTAACTGCCTGCTGACTCCGGTTTCACAATGTGCTATTTTGTCTCTGCAGAGTCAAATAAGCGGTCAACCAGTCTTTAAAGTACACAACATATCTTTTATGTTTAATGCACAGTTTAGCTGTTTTTTCTTATAATACGTTGAATAATTAAATGCAAATATATGAGTCAAAGGGACAAAAATTCATATTCAGTATTCCTATTTTAAATGCAGTTATTAACTGGAATTGTTGAATGTAATATTTATTTAAAGAAAGAACAGAAACCACTGAGGTCAGTTCAGGTGCAAGGAAAAATGAATTTCAGTATTATTTCGTAATGACAAAAATACATGTTTGTCATGAATTTATGTGATGGATTGTAAACATTAAATGTTTTAAATGTAGCGAGTTAGCCTTTGTCAGTTTGTTTTTTAATAAATCAGACACTGATCACAGATCTGTACTGGAGGACTTTTCCAACTGAACAAATGTGTTTGTATGGCCAGAGAGTGCTTCAATCAAATCATTCAAAAGTGGTATATTATTGTCTTACTATGTTTCGAAGTGGTCCTGAGGTATGAGACAATTTGAAAAACCTTTCAATTTAGTGGCCTCCATTTTGCTTCTGTATTGACAGCATGCTGCATGTGATGTCTTTGTTACTGTTCTTTTATGCACGTGGGTAATTTTTAGGCCATAAACGGTTCACAATGGAGTCTGATATAGGACACGTTTTAAGAGTAATGTGAACAGCTACACAAGAAAAACATTTGTGATAAAACCATAAAGCCCTTTGCCCTTTTGCCTGGACTTACATGGAAGCGTGACTCTTGTCTGTAGACTAAATATGAAGATAATCTCAACAAGATGCTAGCTTTACTTAATCTGAAACTAATATAGTCTCTTTTGAGTGTTAAATAATTGGCTTACTAGTGCCTAAAACAGGATAACTAGTATGATATTACTGATAACGCTTCAAATGAAGAAGTTACACTGACTGCCTGCTGGCAGTAGCTTCTTATGTAACTCGTAAACAAAGGTGTGTTCTCGTTTCACAAACGGCACAAGAGACTTTCCCAAAATTTTGAGCTGTTCTCCTAAAGCCTGTGGTTAAAATCTTTGACACTCTCAGCATAAGATCTTACAACACATATCAAAAATGGCTATGATGTGAGGAAACTGACAACAGTGTGCGTGTGTGTGTGTGTGTCTGTATGTGTGTGTAACCTCAGCAACGAAGACAATTATGAGAAGATCTTGTTGTTGTGAGGAAGTCAGGCTGTAGAGCAGAGAGCTGATTGTGTTGACCAGGTAGCTCTGCTTCTCACGCTTCACAGTTGGAATGCCCATGACAATGGAGACTGAGGAAGAACACAGACAAGTGTAAAAAGAACAAAGACCCGGTGAATATCGTTCTCTAGGCTTTCTCATCCATCATCTGCAAACATGACACCTCTGACATTTCTCAAACATTCCATGTCAGGGGCCTAAAGGTTTATGCCAAGGCATACATGTCAAGCATCGTAGAACCAATCAATGGTTGAAATGTGATTGGTGAATAAATATGATCTCTTGATTTGACTCTGAAGTTGTAAAGGAAAATTACATATTTCTGTTAGCACACTATTATGTGGCAAAGTATGCACCTATACTTATTTGTGTAGCGCATTTTCAATACTGTGGCGTTGTCTCTAATCCAAAACAGCCCCAGTGCGCTTACCGGAAATATTGACCACAACATTTAACCGCAGTTGTTGCCTTATTTCAAACATATCTGCTGGCTTTTCCACATGACAAAAAAAAAACACTTTAATCCAAACAGTTAACTTAATCAAATTAAAATGGACTATTTTTGGACACAAAATTTCATCAAAATTTGTAAGTCAGATTTTATTTTTCTATTCATAAATCATGTTTCCATTGTTTTGTTTCCAAATTTTTCTGTTTTTAGCCAAACAAAACCTAAGAATTTTGATATTATAGAACCGTATAATTGGGTTATGTGCGTGTCAGTGCTCCGTACCTCCACGACGTCCTTGTCCTAGGACTACTAGAGGTTGGAGACTGTCTGGATGCTGTCTAAGGTGGGGCAGGTAGAAGTAAATGGCCGGCAGCTGAAGTAAGATCTTTGGGCTGATCTGCTGGCCAGTTCCTCCCTGTTGCCTCATTGGTTCTGTCCACAGGAGGGAAGGGAAGAGGTCACCATAACACTTCATACACAACAGTGTTTTGTAAATTACTAGAAATGATTCAATCCAATTCAAGGCACATTAATCGTACAGTAACAGTGTGACCCGTAGCTGAAGCCAAGCTTCCTCTCTTCAAGTCGGACAGGGATGGTTTAGAACATCTCACCATCTCTCACCATGTTCTAAATTTAGAACATGGTGAGATGTTCTAAACTTTAGAACATCTCATCTCACATCTCTGTAGTTTCTTTGACAATTCAAAGAAACTACACTCAGGGAAAAATACTGTTATTCGGACATAACCTCCTAGCCTTGGGTCCAAATTTGGTGAATAAATCGACTCAAGGAGATCTATCTTCTATGAATCAAATTTAACTTAGTAGTTCATATACTTTTACTCACAAGAGGAGATACTTTTTATGAAAAACACACTTTTAAGACATAAAGCATACTTGCAGATTCTAAATCTGCTCACAAAGGAGCAATTGATGAGTTCTTGAATTTTTCCTGATCAACTATCCTTCATCTCTAAAAGTAATGATGAACTTTATTTCTCTTTATATTTTGAGAGGTGGTTCTTAATTTAATACTTTTGTGAAATAAAAGAACATTAAGACAAAGTTAAAAACAGTTAGAAAAACAAAATTAAGAAAGTTGAAAATGTTTTTTTTTTAAAAAAGGCTTTAAATAAATAAATAAAAGCAAGATTAGAACAAAATCAAGTGTCCAAGCCCTTTCGATCTCAGACATAATTCAGTGTTCTCCTAAACAGCATTGTGTACGAGGGACAGAAATCAGAATAATTTCAAAAATTCAATAAAAGGGGCCAGCAAATAAGAAAGTATTAAGCCTTGATTTAAAAGAACTGAGAGCTGGAACAGTTCTGCAGTTTCCTGCCAGCTTGTTCCAAATATTTGGTGCAAAAACACTGAACGCTGCTTCTCCATGTTTGGTTCTGAATCTGGGGACACTGAGCAAACCTGATCCGGGTTACCTTAGAGGTCTGGATGGTTCATAACAGGTTCATGGCCAGTGTAGAGACCTCAGAACTGGACTGATGTGATCCACTTTCTTGGTCTTAGTGAGGACTCTAGCAGCAAAGTTCTGAACCAGCTGCAGCGTTCTGATCGGTTACAGATTGAAGGTGAGCGCTGACCTTTCATCTTTCCTCCTTAGCTCCAAATACTACGACCTCAGTTTTGTGTATGTGGAGCTGCCAGAAATTCTGGCACATCCAATGGTTGACTTGTTCAATGCACTGACTCAGCACTTGTATTGGACAATAGCCCCATGTTGATAGAGTTATGTAAATTTGCGTGTGGTCTGAATATTTTTACGGTATTTTATTTTGCTGTTATGCAAGACCTGAGCCAGTGCAAGCATGTAGATGTTAAACAAAAGAGGATCCAAGATGGAGCCTTGGGGAACTCCAAATGTGATTTTGTTCAGCTCACATTGTTGAAAAACATTTTTTTCAGTTATTTTAGCAAAGAATGGAAGATACGATATTGGTCTATAATTATTTACTATTGATGCATCCAGATTGTTCTTTTTGAGGAGTGGTTTGATGACAGCAGTATTCAGGGCCTGAGGGAAGAATCCTCAAACAAGAGATGTAAGGAATATCTGTACAAACTATATTCAATCAGAACCTTTTTTGAAAAAGCCTGTTTGCAGAATGTCGAGGCAACAGGAGGAGGATTTCAGGTGTTGCATAATGTCCTCCAGGTATGTCTGGTTTATTGGATGAAATTGTGTCATGTTATTTGTACACACATCTTTTACCTGTTAAGGAGGAACTGACTTCTGGTCTGATTTTGTGAATTCTGTCTGTGAAAAAGGAGACAAATTCATTTTCAAGCCCTGGTGGATAGAAGTTAAAAGGCTACTGACACTTAAGGGTTTGTTAGCCTGTCGACAGCGGCAAACAGTGCATCACAGTTATTTTTGGTGATGATGTCAGAGGGAAATGCTCGCCTTGCATTACTCAGTTCTGAAATATAAATGTATATTCTCTCTTTATAGATGTCATAATGAACTTGTAGATTTGTTTTCCGTCACCGGCATTCAGCTTGTAAACATTGTTTTTTTTCTTCAGTTCTTACAAAGATGGCGTTGTTCCATGGAGATTTGTTTTCACCAGAGACAGTCTTCATTGTGGTGGCTGCAATTGTATCAATAACATTTGTAATATTAGAACTGAAACTATCTACACGCTCATTGTCAGATATCCAGGGGAGGGTGAGTGTGGAACAGAAAGCCTGAATAAATAGTTCACTGGGGTTTTCAGTGATATACCTTTTGTAATGACCTCGGTATGATTGTTTCCCTGCACAGGGAGCGTGCTGTCAAAGAAGACCCAGGAATGATCAGACAGAGCAACATCCATCAAATCCATTTAAGTTTAGCGGCCATGCTTTTCATTTGAAAATAAATATCAGTTTAATTGGAATAACTCATTAATGACATAAAAAGGAAATGCGTGTTTAATGAAACCGGAGTGGGAAAAAAAAGGTGATGTGATGGTGAAGACCCAGCAGCAAATGTGCCATAACTCAACAACCAATTAATGCAGGCATATCTGTGAAGTTATTATAATCATTTAACAATAATTACCACAGCTTAGACACTGTTTAATATCTGATGCTTTTTAATTTAATAGTGCTTGATGGTTAAAAAGTGTCAGTTGTGTGCAGCTTTGTGGAATCATGCCCATTGGAACTTGGGGGGGCAGGTGCCCCCCAGATTTTTAATGTGGGAATTTGTTTTTATCACTGCTAATTCTGTTACTACCATTTTCTTTATAACATGTAGTTACGATCTTTTTTTTAATTATGAGTGAAACGTATTTTTCTTGTTCTTTCCAATCATATCTATAAATCAATAATCACACACCCTCGCTCCCAATGGGATTGGTTTCCTCCAAAAGTTGCCGATCTCTGCCCCTTGGTGTTGGAGGAGACGTAGCTACAGCTGAACAGTGTGTTGATGAAGAGTTTAGTGGAGCATCAGTCCCTTGAAAAATGAAATGCAACTAATTTAACACATTTAACTGCATCTGAGAAATATAGGCATAGCGTGTTTCATGAGACAGTTGGCTAGCATCAATGGCTGTGGTACCAGCTAAAGTTAGCAATAGCTATCCCTCTTGTGTGATCTTTTGAATCTTATGCCATTGAGCGGTTACCAGCACTATTACAGGTTATAATGCTAGTTATCAAAACACAGAATAATATCAAATATCTCTAGGTCAGAATGCAGAGGAAAATGTATTTTTCCTTTTAAAAAATGCCAAAATCCTCAGCCCTGCTCCCAATCAGGAGGTTGCTAGTTCGAGAGGTAACGTTCAGCTGGAATGTACGTGAATGTACATTTAATTGAAAGATTTGTTTGTTGAAATGAGCGGTTCAGATCAGCGTGATGATGAAACTGTTAAAGTTGCTGATTTGTGTGAAGCAAGTAAAAATCAGAGAATAGTCTTACGATCATTTTCAACACCAACATCACAATAATACTATTACTATTACTAATAACAATAATAATTAAAACTGCAAGCAGTGATGAAGGGCCGTCGCACTCCGACGCTATTCGGGGCGAGCGCAAACTCCAAACCGTAGGACAATGGAAAGCTTGCCTTAGGGGTCTCCTCTGGCCAAAAGATGAAGTTCAATGGTTCCCTTTGGGGATTTTAAGAAGCAAGACAAATTTCCCAAAGTTTTGATCCCAAAACTATGGCTGCGGAGTGAGACTTGTGAGATTTGAAAACACAACTATTATTACCATGTTGGCAGTTTGCCCCTTATCAGTGGCTTTATTATTCGTTATCCAAATGAAATTGCATTTTGCGTATAGTCTTTAAATGTGAACTCGTGCCCCTTTTTGCATGAAGCAGACAAGATGCAGCACTTTTTCAAGACAAGTAGCAACAGTGAAGAAGTATAGAAGTGAGTGAATAAAAGAGTGTCATTTTCAAAAGCATAACAGCAAAAAATATGTGCTGTGAAGTTTTAAAATAATTCCCCCCAAAGTGTCACCCCTGTGTCTCCTGCTCCAATTGTGCCCCCCCCCCAGAATTTTGGCTTGCACGACGCCCCTGTATAAGAGTATGGAGGGTTTGAGTAATGGTTGATAAAGTATAGGGTGTTGAACACAGCTGCCTCCAGCACACTACTGCCTACAGCTCCGTGAGAGCACTACCTGTGGTGTTAGAA
The DNA here is from genome assembly GCA_009660295.1 of Lophius piscatorius. Taxonomy (NCBI): domain Eukaryota; kingdom Metazoa; phylum Chordata; class Actinopteri; order Lophiiformes; family Lophiidae; genus Lophius; species Lophius piscatorius. The sequence goes on along the minus strand of VRLP01000939.1, from coordinate 37,001 downwards.
TGGGCGACGTTTGCAATCGTAGTATTCCTCAGCGTTTCCAAGATCCCCCTGAGATCCCTGCTGATCTCACTTCCCAGCTCCTCAGCAACCACCAGACGCTGGTACAACATCTGGAGAGCTGGCTGTAAAGCTGGACCTGCAGACATCAAGATAAGTTGAAATCAATTAGAGCAATTCTCACTCAAAAACTCAACATTTTAGCCTTACAAAATGTTTACTGAAGCTGTCGAAACTAAACCTGTGAGTCAAACATGACAGACATTGTAAGGGGCTTATAGCTCTTTTTAGTGAGGAGGGATTGTATCTTTTTTGTCTTTAAACGGAAAAATATAAAAAGAATATCTCCATTCTTTTGTTGTCATATTAATCCTAAAGTGAAGTCAATTCTATTTTTATGGCATTAAATCACAGCAAACCTTATCTTGTACCCATTTCCCAAGAGAGCAGGTCTGGACTCATTACTGTACAGAGACCCAACAGTTGCCTCATGAGAAAACACCTGATAACAGTTGTGGGGAAAAACTTCTTTTCAACAGGCAGAAACCTCAGGCAGCTCCTGACTCTAGATGGGCAGCCCTCTAACTTGACGGGGCGCATAATAACAATATTCTAAACAATACATACGTGATGATTTACCTAACTTTGCTGTACATTTAATGTCAAAACTGGAATTTTGCAACATATTGCAATATTGCAACATATTCCAATAGGAAAATCCATAGCAGAGCCTTACCTATATGGGATGCATGGTCTTTGGAACACTTTTTAAAACCATGATTTGCATAAAGCTTGATGGTTTGGAAAGGCAAAATGACCAGGAAGAACCTCTTAAATTCAGGAGGGCATCCAAATAAAAGACAGACTCAGAAATTTGGTTTCCCTTTCTTTAACATTGTAATATGGGTAATAAGTTACATACATAGAGTAAGTTACATATTTCTTCATGGATTACTCCACTGCACAGGCCTTGATAAAAGTTTAATTTAAATGCTTAAGTAGAAAAATATGGACAAACAACTCATTTGATTCTAACAATGCAGAACACCACTGTAGTTTCCAGAAACAAAACTATTGAATCTCCAAAGGAGCTTTGAATATAGAGAATACATAATTCTTGCAGTTGTCCCATAAGAGTTGATTTATTTGTTTGAACCATTGTGAGTCAGTATCATCTCAGCTACAAACTGGTAGCAATGGATTACTGCACTTGTCTCAGTGTAATATTTGTGATACTTTGATTCAGAGAATATGACCTGTGTCTGAAAATATAGTTACCATTATGATTGAGATCCTCACCAAATATTACATGTTTGGAGTACAGCCCTAAGCATGATTTCTTTATTTACCGGAAAAGTCGGGGATATTATGCATTTGTCATCAACACCGCCGCGTCCCCAGCAGATCCTTTGTGTTATCTCAAAAACTTTAAAATGGATCATTTTGAATATTTACACCAATATATGCCTTGGCGTGAGGAAGAAGTTGATTGATTTTGGGAAAGGCCAGTTGTTAATTTTCAACAATAAAGGGAGTTTTATCTTCAAAGCTTTTTGGACCATAACTTCTGAATTGTTGGTATAATTTAGCCCCTATATGGTGAGTGTGAATTGATTCAAGAAGATTTATCTTTTATATATCATATTTAACACTAGTAGTTCATATTTTAGTCACTATGGGAAGCTTCTTATTCTTAAAACGACAAAACTGCTTTCCAGACATGACCCAGAAAATATATAATGTATCATTTTCAAATTTTATAACCCCAGAGACCTTTGTGTGTTAAAAAACTGGATTGATGTTGGGAAAGGTTGGTTGTATTTTCCAGACACTACGGGGAACTAGTGTCTTACTCATCTCCAATAACTTTTGAACCATAATGTCTCAAAACTTGGTCCGTCTTAATCCAATTTTGGTAAATATGAATTTATTTGAGGAGATCGATCTTGTAAATATCATTTTTGACACTAGTAGTTCATATTTAACTCACTAGGGGGAGCCTGATTTTATTTTTGCTCTTTTTTTTTTTCCTTACAAAAAAACCCTAATGTTTGGCAAGATTGTTAATTATATACGTACATATACATACGGAAATGTTGAGAATAGCCCAATACCACAATGTTGAAAAAAATTTAAACATAAAAGTTAAAATCATGGATCCAGATCCTAATCTACATCAACCTTTAATGGATCTCTCCCCAGCTCAACCACTACCTTGTTAAATACGTTTCATTAACTTTTAAAATAACCATGTTGACAATCAAACAGAAAAATAAACCAACCCGCAGACACAGATGCAAACATAACCTCCTCATTAATGGAGCTGGGTAAGCAGGATTTAAGACCGGATATTTTCTAGAACTTTGGTAAATTTCTGGTAAAATGTTGTGGTTTGATTTTAAAACACTGTTTCTTTACTAAAGAAGTTCAACAGCAAAAATTCAATTCCAATAAGATTCCAAACTGTGGAATGATTAATAACACAGCTAACCGGCATAAACCACAAGGTCAGACTAACAGGAAGGCAGTTTCAGACTGTAAAACAGATCATGTGACTATTGGTGGTGCAGGCCCAACCTCCAGCACTCGAAAAACCTGTTTATTTTTTGTTGCAAAACCAAACAGGTTTCCTCACCCAAGAAAAATCTGAAGCTAACTCAAAGTGGATGCATTTAATTGAAGAAGAAAAATTCCTATTGATAAGGATTGAGGGACAGCCGCCTACTATCCCTAATTCCTGAGCCTTCTTACAGAAAGTAATTTGGGTGTTGTAGCAACACCATTTCCAAGATGAACTACCATCCCAAGTTTATTCTGACCCCGAATGAACAAAACATACTCCGTAGTTATAGGCAACAAAATACAAATTTTAGAAATACTCACAACCCTAAATATCATCTGTTTTATGTATAAAAGAAAAATAACTTGAAGATTACAAGACTTGGTGACGTGGAAGAGTAATATTTAATAGTGATAGCACCTCATCGTTGTAGAAATATTTAGTAAAATATTTCCGAAAGCTGTGACTGTCAGATGTATCAAAATATATCAAACGAAAGGCATCGGGGAGTCAGGCGTGATTTAATTTAGAAAGTAGTATGGTCAATACCATTGGTCAATTGACAAATGAAGTTTCAGGTAAATAGTTTTTTCTTAGATATTTCTGAAAATTATTTTGGAGATTAATGACTGTCTCACTTGCAGCAACGACAACAACAATGGTCATGACAGAGGAGGTTGTGATAACGTAGCTAGTAAACAAAATGCAGCAAAGATGAAAGCAATGGTCTGCTTGAGTCGGTGAGGCCATTAAATACATCATGGCATTAGGACAAAGAAGGTTTTTCTTAAGTTTTCATTTTCCAATTTTTTCCCCTTTAAGTTGAAATACTCTACTTCCACGTGTAGCTTTTATTAAATGGCCTCACAAACCACCGCTGAGCATATCTTTGTCTCTACATCTGGCTCTTTTTATTTACCAGGCACATTATCACAACCTCCCATTGTTGTTGTTTCTCTAAACATTCTCTTCACTGCCCTCTTGTTATTGTAACAATGTCACCATAAAGGATAAAGGGACTTATCACAAATGTCAAGCCTTCTGGATCACCTGTAAAACTTTTAAAGTCCCTACGGAATTTCAACAGAATTCATTTGGGAAAACTCAGGGGGCACCTGCGCTGTGAAGGGATTAAAAAGGCTTATTTTAGTCTAGTTTCAGGGCCACGCCAGATATGAATTATATTCTATGTCCCCTCAAGACCCACAAATCTGCCTTTATTTGGAATATTATTCATGTTATTATGGATGTTATGATTGACGCAGGTTTATGTACAAGGATTAATGGAAACAATGTTGCTATAGTTGTGCTCTGGAACATGGCAGAACAGAACAGATCACACTCCAACATCTCTCTCCACTTTGATAGCTGAATTGTATAATAATATGGAATATTAGCCTGACAATATAGGTTTACAACTCAATAGATAGAATTCGTTTAAAGAGCTGGACTTGTACAGGTCTTTTAAACGCCTCTGGATGACTTCACCTTCAAACCTGTGCTCAACGGTAAGCAGGTGGTTTAAAAACACTGCCGGGTGTGATCTAGCCGAGGCACCCTTCAATATTGAACATATCAAAGCCTTGGTGCGGTTTGATTATCAAAGTGATCAAAAACTGCCTTGTGCGTAAAGAGTGTCTAAAATCTCCACACAGCTTCAACTTCAATTGCTTGCACGAGATCAAGCCTAAATGAAACTTTTATTCCAGACTTAGAATGAAGGTTTCTCATTAGTAACAGACAGGTTGCACTGACACGTTACCTTCATCACTGGGGACCGATGTGATCCAAGTAATCGACACGAAACAAGCGAAAGCCAGCAGAAATCCAAACCGGACGGGGTAAAACTTCATGTCATTTCTCGCTGACAGCCGCCGGGCTCGGGGCGTCAGCAGGTGGCTCTGAGCGCTCAGGTGTGCCGCAGGTAACCTTCTGCTGTCTGCTGACACTCTTGCCCCCTGTGCTACGTCATGAAAGAAAGATACGTGAGTGCATGAGTGCCAGGGATGTTCTGTGGATCATCTGTAACCGCTTCTCTTGACCTGGGTCACGGAAGTACCGGAGCCTATCCCAGTTGACATTTGGCGGGCCATAAAAAAAAAAACCGCTTTCATATTTACATTATCTCTGTTATTAAATAGGTCCTAGATCGAAAAAAGAACACATCCGGGTTTATTGTCAGTGCTTAAGTATTTACATTTATGCCGCCGTTATAGTGAACGCCTCGTTCTTAAATATTTATTTACAGGGATGTGTATAAACAAGCGGTGGTTTAAGAAACGCCTCAACAGTGTTTGCCAAATTTGATGGTTATTTGGATATATGCTTATTCGTTTATCCATCTCACATTTCCTTTGCTGCTTTAACGGCTACGTTGGTTACTTTTTCGAATATTTATCATTTGAGTTCAAGTCATTTCTTTCCATAGTTGTTGACATTGGAAAGAAATGCTCCAACTCAGACACAGTAATTTTAATAGGGACTCTTTTGCTCAAAATTAAACTAAATTGAATTAAATTAAATTAAATTCAAAGCTTTATTAAGCACACAGTTATTGGAGGTGTCCATAGCAAAATTAAAAAAACTAAAAAAACACATGCTCAGAAACCACTAGGGAGATTCTGGGATATACCAGAACTTCCTCGCTGTAACTGGAAACAATAAAATTAAAAACCTTATCTAAATGATCTTTGTAAGATATAGCTTTGCATCTTAATACATTAGTAAAACTGCCAGTGTTTATTGTTGTCTATACTAAATAATGACATCAGTCATTAAGTCCACTTAGGCTTTACTCATATGAACATGATTGTTGATATGGCCAGTCATTAGGTCTCCATATAGTTTTTCAGATGTAATTGGTAATTGGGATTGCCAAGTAACATTATTGGGGATTTTGTATTACTGTATGTTATTCTTTCTGCTCTTGGGTGTAGTTTTTATTTAAAGTTAAATTTCTGCCAGGCCCTAACACATAATCTTTTCAACCTTCATCTGCATTTCGTTTCCATGGCTTGTTTTGATGGTTTGACATAAATAAATATATTTTTTTAAAGTCCTTCAACATCACATGAAACCAAACCACGGAGTTTGTGACGTTCGTGTGGTGGGCGACAGTGACGTCTGCTGGTAGAATGAGAACACCCAGCTTCTGTGGTCATAAACATGAATTCGGGACCTATTACGTTACTATAAGTACTATTTTAATTTGAAATAATATTATAATTTTACGAAATTGTGGTTAAAGACGATGATTTCCGTTTTATCATTATTAAATAATATCTAGACCATATTTGACATATTTGAGTGTCTTTCAAAACCCGATAAATGTATACCTGTGAAAATCTGACCAGAGACCCGTTTCGTCCCTTTTTCTAGATGTGACCAAAAACATTCCAGATTGCCGGTATAGGGACGATCGGTATCTGCCTTGTAAATACCATTTTAAACGTATGTTTCCGGGTAGAGCGATTTATTTCCAATTCAATCTTGTCGTTCTGCGGTATGCTTATCATACTGTTCTTCTCTACCATGAACAGACCCATGAGCCCTATGGTTCTGACGGGGTATTTCAAGAAGCAAGCTTAGAGGAAACTACGAGTTGGCGGAGCCCGAGATGAGGAAAAACTCTGGGTTTTCCGTTCCAGAATGCGGGATAAGTTGAGCTTTGACTCAGTTACTCAGTAACTCATTCCGTGAACCGGACCCGCTCGCTGGAAGGTTCCCTCCTTATCAGCCTGAAGCCAAGCTGTCAGACGTGACGTGTCAATCATCTGTCACGTTACTACATTGACGTCAGGATTGGTCCCAGAGAGAGACCCAGATTGAAATGTTATTTTATTCCATGATTTAACTGAATTATATTCTCAAACAGTATTTCTCAAACATCTCACACGTCTCTCACATCCCAGAAAAGTATTTGCGTTCATCTCCGTTTTATTTTTAGACGGAAGCTTCATCATCATCGGTCGAATATTTTATGTTAAAGCTACTGCAAAAGAGCCAGTTACTGATATTATAAACATGTTTAAACTCAAAGTGAGATACGTCGATGAATCCATCTGCAATCCATCAACTTTATTCGGGTAAACTTTGATAAACTTTCACTGCTGCATTACTAGCGGTCCCCGCTGACGTCACACAACCCGCTCCGGTTCATCCCGGGGAGAGGGGGTATCCCGAAGAAATATAAAATCCTTCAGTGTAACTCTGTATTCGTCTTTTTCACACACAATATTCAGAGAACATACGGTAGAACTAGTAGATATATTCACACAGGCAGTAATTCCCTCCCACGCCAGTTTTCTCTCCTTCTGTGATGATGTACTTTCGTGAGTGCATTAAACATTCCTGCTCAGTCAGTGTGAAGTATATCGACCACAGCGTCTCACTGGTTGCCATGGTAAATCGCAGTATCTGCGCTCTGTTGATGGTGACTTTCTTTAATCTGCGCGCACGTGTTCATCTCAGGGTTGATTGAACCAATTATTGTCAGCTGTTCTGAAACCGGATATCCAGAGTTTATAATCTTATTGCTCGGTCAAGCTCAAATTCAATCTCCTACTCAGAGTACGTTATTCCTTCTTCTCCAAATGTCCCCCAGAATAACAACATGGCGAACAACGTTTTATTGCATCTATAAATATGATAGTTTACTCACCTCTTATTTAACGGGGGGATGTAGCTCAGTGGTAGAGCGCGTGCTTTGCATGTACGAGGCCCCGGGTTCAATCCCCGGCATCTCCACACTTATTATGAAAATTCTTTTTATGTGTTAAACTGGTCACTATTGTTTTGTTTGTTGGTTGATGTACGAGTGAACTGCAGCAGCAAAGATTTGGCCTGTATGCTCTCATTTGCATGAGCTAACCGTTAAATGTCTTCATCCAATCCATGACGCAAACAGGAGGAATCTGGAAAAGAAGAGCCTTCCATTGATACAAATCAAAGACACAGTTTCTGATTGTAATCATAATGAAAGAACTGGAGTAAATGATGCTGGTTTGTGTATTCATACTTGAACTCTGAATGAAACCAGTGACTAAAAGCCAGGATGGCAGGTGAACTCACGTCCAGGAAAATATGCTGGATGCTCTCTGGGCCTCATTTATAAATTCTCTCCACAATAGAAGCGGTATTCCACTTTCTGACTGAGTTTTACCAAAGATGCCTCACATGTCATGAATATCCTGAGCAGTTCCATGCTTTTTGTGGAGCTGCTCATCATTTTAATCCTGCTACGTCCCAAATTAATACCACATGCGCACACTTTGTTTTACTGGGAGAATTGGGAGTCAAAAGTCTCAAATTCTGTAGATTGTTTTGCAAAAATTGCTTTGGAGAAAGAAACACTAGAACATGGGATAAATTTACTATTGCGTTCACAGGAAAGGGAAAGCTTAAATCATGTGAATAATGCCTATTTCTTTGGTTTATGTTATAATTGAGTGTGTGGGTCACCGGATGGTTCTACTAGAAAAGTCTGGGGAGCCTCAATATTATAGTGTTATAATATGTGATATATTCAAATCTGCTGTTGAAGAGAATATAGATTTGGTCACTTTAAACACAAGCAGGAAAAAATTGGGTGAATTTCTGCTTAGCAAAGTATTTATAAATACTTTTCAAAGGATACTAAGGTTCCTCGATCTAAATGTATTAGTTTATTTATTGTACATTCTAGCCCAGCCTCAAAGTATATATGCCATTTGCCCCAAATAAAACACCATAAGGATACTTGAAAAAAAGGAAAGTCATTACTATAATATCACCTCAGCAGCCTGCCTGTCCTGTTTTGTTATACACAGTTTATACAGATTCTTTATGTAATCACTTATTGAACTGAAAAGACAAATGCAATCAGGTATCGTCCATGGACCTTAAGAAATGTGAAAGTGAAATTTTTTTTGTCATACTCTATGTACAGTTTACTGATGAGAAAGTTGTATTCAATAAAAAGTAGTCTTACTTGGAAGGTCTTTCACAAAAGGCCTAATCTGTAACCTGTGTGTGTGTGTTAGTTTTTTTATTAGATAAACATATCAAGAAATAAATTTAGACAACCACTTCAACATAGTCAATATGTGTCTGTCTGTCTGTCTGTGTATATTGGTCCTATACGTGGAGCGTATCAACACTGATAAATGTTAATGTTAGAATCAAGCAAATTATGTTTGTTTGCAAACTAAATTTTTTCTCAATGCATAATGAAAACTAAATTGACCAACCGGCGTAGAAAAGTGGTTTTCCTGACTTTTTTGACTAAATACAACAACAGATTTCTGCTTCAGCATCATATCTGCATTCAGTATCACAGATACTCCAGATAACCTTCCTGACGCAACCCTATCCATTTGTCCGAGCTTAAGTAGGGACCAGCACCAAGAGTGCACTATCTACTATCAGCACCAGTAGTGGCAGGAATCTATAACAATATTACAATAATACAGAGTACAAAAAACTTCAGCCAGGTATGCAAATTGTGTGAGTGACTGAAAATGATCTGTATGAGGAGTAATTTCAGTGACATGTGTTTGCTTCAGAGCATTGCCATGGTTGTGTTACAGGATTGGCCATCACAAAAGAGCCTGCAGAAACTTAGCATAAACGCTTCAACATGATTTGATGTGAAAAGAACATAGAACCACCCAAAGTCACATACAGTATGAGTTACATTTTAAACATGACAGCTCCTCACAAAGTCTATGGGCAAACCTTATGGGTGGGTCCTGTCTCTAAGAAAGGCTACGATAAGGAACGTGCACCAACTTTTCTTGTGAAGTGGATGAACTACTCCTTCCTTCTTTTCTGTCATCAAAAGTCATGATGAAAAAACATTAAGGTAACCTTTTGGAAAAAAGCATTTTGCTGTGGGTTTCTACTCCAAGACATTTAAGCCTCATTCATGCCAACCTCAGAAAGATGCTTTAGTGGCTCCTGAAAAGAAAAATTCATTCTCAAAAAGCCTTTTGTAAGTGATTTTAATGAGAAGCTGTCTTGAAATAGGGACTTAGTATCTCATATATAATGACAGCAATGACACTAAGCCATTTCTTTTAGATGGATTATTATTTTAAGACTGTTTCATATTATTTGGACGATATGAATTTCATCCCATTTCTGCTATGATCATAATGTTGCGTTGTGATGATCACACCATCATTTGAGTCATTCCCAGCTGAGAATAGTGTCATAATGTAAAACACTCAATGATGCATGTCGCCTCTGCTCTGACATCCACATTACCAATCGCAGCTGAACATTGCTCTCTTTGTGGATCTGGAGCCCTGACCCTTCTCTGCCAACCAAGGCTCCTCCAGCGGTTTACCCCATCGGATCACCAGCCACCACGGGTAAGCCTCATCAGACCGTCTTTATGACGAACGTGTGTTGAACGTGTTTTGGCATGTTAATCCCAAAATAATGGTTCAACAGATACTCCAGCATCAGATGCATTCTGAAATCGAGGAGATTAGAAAATGTTAGAAGTAGAAAATCAATAAAACAGGAGGCATAACAGGCTTAAGAACATAATCAATCAAATTCAGAGCATGACCTCACTGATGGCGACTTTCTAGCGCCAATCAGTTCCTGCCAGGAAGATAGTCCCCTAATCCTCAGCCTTGATTAGGGGACGGGTGAGAGTCCTGACTTTCCATCCAGCCTGGTAAGGAGCCAGGAGATCAGAAATGCATTTAGAAGCAAGTCCAGAGCAGGCCTTAAGGCCTAAAACATGGTTTTTTTCAACAACAATAGTTGATAGCTTAAGGCTTAAGCTATCAATAGAATCTTAAAATCAATTCTAAAAGTAAAAAGAAACCAATGAAGGGAGGCTAAAACAGGAGTAACTGTTAGTGCTTTTGCAGGAGCTGAGGTTGGACCCATGCTGGAGGCTAAACTGTCGTAGTGCAGTGATTTAAAATGGAAATAAAACAATGACAGAGAACAAACGGCTAGGGAAAAGTCCAAGAAACGGGCAGAGAAAAATTCTGAAGAATCAGTGGAAAAACACACTGGGAAACTTACAAGAGAAAACCTTGCAAAAGGCTGGGATGTGTGACAAACACCATCTGTGACAAACTGGCACAGAAGGTAAGACGAGCACAGACTAGATACAATGAGGTTACGAGACAGTGAGACACCGCTGGAGGGGGAACACAGGTGATCATGATAGACAATCACACAGGAGGAGAAAGGAGAGGCACAACAAATTCACAAAGATCGACACATTTAGAACCGGGAAATAATGACACACTGGGGGAGGGAAAATACAGGACTTCTGAACAGAGGATTTAACAGAACAAAATAAAAAGGCAAACAAATCACAAAGAAACAGTGATTTCCACTACAGTGGAAGTGTGAAGATAATAAAACAAATGGAGTAACACTTTCAAAATATAAGAGGAAACAGATCAGGACGATTACAATAACCTACAAAATAAAATGAGATAATAAAAAGATAGAGAAACACCTGTAAGAAATAAAATAACTGAACACAGTAATAGCAGTAAAATGCTCTCTCTGTTTACGGTTCTGGCGAGGACACTGGCAACTACATTCTGTACAAGCTAAAGGATTGGAACTAATTTAGAGGGTTACAAACGAGTAGAACTAAATGCATGTATGACCATTTCTAAATTACCTCTGGATAAAACTTACCTGATCTTGACTGAACAGCAATGCCGACATGTTTGTTCAGACTGAGGTTTCACAAGAGCGAATGTTAATTAATGCTCCCTTTTCTTCTTCACAACCAAAAGGTCTCTGCACACCGTCCAGGTCCATGAAGTGAAATAGTTTGAACTAAAGCAGCCATCTTCCTAGAAAACACAATTAGAGGTCACTGGAAATGTCCATGTGTCTCTAAATCTCCATCGGCATTCTTTGGTGAGGTGCTTTTTACATTTTTTTATAGCCTTTTTACCCTACTTATGCAAGGGTGGATTTCTACAAAAATATGTATAGAAGTGCAGCATGTGTCAGGAAACCTAGTATAGTTATTTATTATTAGTTTATGGTGCATTGTCACTTTCTTTTGAAATGTACAGCGGCAGACACGGGCAAATGCACTGCAATCATCAATTTGACAACAAAAGCATTGCAACCATATCATGCGGAAGCGGCAAATTAAGAAAACTACTTCATTAATTTGAAAAGACATGTACGCTGCAAAAGCCACAAACAACACTTGAAGAAAAACAATCTGCCAAAAACCACAACACAACGGAAGTGTTAATGAAGGACACTTTAAGGTGAAGCAACCCGGACGAGCTTTTTTATGGCTTCATTTACAGAATAAAACTGATATAATACAGAAAGATTTTCTGGTATTTGCATTAGCCGTAATATTTTCGCTCCTCTCCCGGGTCATGCGGTCATGTGACTAAGAGTAACACTATATCCAACATTGTGAAAACAAGAAATAAAGTTAATACTGAGCCTAACATGCACAGAACCCAAAGCTACAATAAACAAGGTGTATTATACTTAAGAAAACTCTTAACCAGCCATTTTAAGAGCTTTTGTATGTGACATTGTGACTGTTGTGTACACGTTGCCATGGCGACAGCTGAAGTCAGTATGCGCGATGGTGGTCAAGAGTTTTCTTCAGCAAGTATAATACACCTTGTTTACTGTAGCTTTGGGTTATTACAGATTAATTCTTAGTCACAAAAGTACATGACCCGCAAGTAAAGCGAAGCTACCACGACTAATCAGAATATCATGAAACGTTTGTATATTATATCTGTTTTTTTTCACTAAATGAAGACATAAAAAAGCGCATCCTGGGATACATCACTTTTAGATATCCCACGTTAACCATTCTGTTCTCTTGTGGCTTTTGCTGATGGTTTTTCATAATGTGTTGTGTTGGGACTTTTGCAGCGTGTGTGTGTTGTCAACTTGATGAAGATGTTTTCTTAATTTGCAGCATGCCTGTGTTGTCAAATTCTGCAGTGCGTTTACCCTTGTCTGCCAACGTAGAAAGATGAATAAAGTGGCTTACGATCATGATGTTCTGGTGTTAAAATACACATGAAAATAAGTTTTTACTCCATATCATTCAAACTGCATTACAGTTTTCAAACTGCAATTGTTCTTCACACATCTGTAATGCAGATGTACACAGAGGGATCCCATGGATGCAGGACTTCCGGCTCATTGATAGAAATTAACAGAGGCTCCATGCAGTCCAAAAAGAGCATTGTTGTTGCTATGGACAACAGCAAGATGAGGCCCACGCAGTCTCTCACACATAGGTCCATTCATATATTTACCAAGCCCCCAACATAGCACCCTCACTCATTACCCCAAATAACCTTTGACTCGTCCTAGCAGTTACATTCGTGAGAAAGTAGCATGTTGTCACGGTGACAGAGGAAAAGTTAAATTTACTCTCCGGGAAACTTCAGAGTATTCTGAAAAGATTTTGTTGTAGTACTTATTGTTGCTTGCTATCCCAGCAAAAGCATTAAGAGGAACCAAAATACACTCTGAGTATCTTTTAGATCCAACAAATACATTTTACCGAGCAGATTTGGAGGCTTGCATTTTTAAAATTCACAACATCCATCAGAACTTTCTGGGGTCTGGAGCGCACTAGCATGAACCCAAAGCCTTTACATTAAAATATATGGTATCATTTTTACCAGCACAACATCTGCTCTTTTACCTCATGATTATATCTCCACTTTAACACACCGTATTAAGGTCCAGAGTCCAAAAGCAGGGCAAGTTAGAGCTAATGTTGGCCTGATCTCAATGCCAGAAGGTTCCCCAAATTCAAAACAAAGATAGAGAGACAGTTATGGAGTGGTTCCATATATATCACAAATCATATGTTATATATTATATAGTTTATAGTGTATTTTTACTTTGTTTGTTGCCTCCACCAAGGAGGTTATATTTGAATCATCATTTGCCTGTCTATCTATTAGTTAGTTAACAGATATTAACAGATAGACAGATATTAACTTTTAATATCCCATCGGATATTAAAAGTTTTCGGGGTGGTTGCTTGTCCTTGGAGAGGGGAAGGGGTGACTGCATTTTCAGGTATATACATAATATAGATCAAGGAGCCCTGGAATTATATCTCTCTCTTTAACTTTGATAGATGGGTGATTTACAGACACATGCATTGTTACTTTCAACAACAACAGTGGAAAACAATTCCATCTGTGTTTTTGATTTTCTAGCTTTTAGTAACAGTTTTGCTTTTTAAATGATAGAATACATTTGTATTGCTTGTCACTCTAATGTTTCATCATTGTCATACTTTGTCTCATTCTGTCTTGATATTTTATGTTTTTAACTTAGGTTACTACTACTGTGTCTGTCTTTCATAATAGCTGTTCATTCATGAGCTGGTCAGATATAAAACTTTATGATTTCACAGTACTTGGTTAACTGTTATCTCATTTATGAAGTGACATAGAATAATTACACATTATATTCACGCAGGTTACAAAGTTAGGTATTTCAGCACATTAAGCCCTTTTTTGTTTCCTGGTCCCAGTGCAGCCCTGGTAGAGGTATAAGCTCTACGTATGACCTTCTTGTTCTTTTTCTATTCTTCCACTACTTCCTGTGGTAAGATGCTGTAAATTAGTATAGACACTAAAAAAAAAATGGTGTTGAGGCATATTTGTATGTATGATAATGATATAGATGATATTATGGAATCCTTCATGTTAACGTGATAACTCAAAAACTGTTGAATGGATACTTTTCAGATTTGACATCCAGATACACATCAGTGCAGGAAAGAACTGAAGGGATGTTGAGAAAATTCAGTTGTATATTTCTAACTCTAGGGGAAGCTTTATCTCCAAAATTTTACTGCCATAATTTCAAAAACCCCAAATTTGATAAATATGAATCGACTCAAGGAGATCTATCCTGTAAATATCATATTTCGCTCTAGTAGTTCAAATTTTACTCACATTTTTCTTGAAAATCACCGTTTTCCGAACATACCTCAAAAACTATATCCTGAATCATTTTCAAACTTTATACCCCCATAGACTTTAGTACGAGGCAGAATTGGATCGATTTGGGGAAAGGTCAGTTGCATATATCTGACACTAGGGGGAGCTTTATCGCCAAAAGTTTTTGGGCCATTATATCTTGATCATTGATCCGATGTAGTCCAAATTCGGTGAATATGAATCGACTGGAGGAGCTCTATGTTGTTTATATTATATTTTTAATCAAGGAGTTCATAATTTACTCAGTTTGGGGAGCTGTTTTACTAAAATTACTGTGAACATTTATTAACCTTTAATTTGAGGAGTTCAATCAGGGATTACTTGTACAACAAAGGGGATTGGGGACTTTTTTCGAGGACATACCCTGGCCGTCAGGGACAACTAGTTACTAACTGCTGTTCAAACTGTAACTATTTGTCAAATACTATTGTGTGGCTGCCTTTTGTAAAATACTCAATTTAATGTGAAATTTTATTATGCAGACTTCTGAAAAGATTCAGTGATTTAGTATAATTTATATTTAACTATTTCTCCTCCTGAGTGTGCTCTTTGTAAAAGACTATGTTTCTACCACGCCATTACATATAGTTTTTCTTTTTATATCCCCGAAAAGTCGGGGATGTTATGGAATCATCATCATCATTCACAGTCATGACTGACCGCCAACGGCTGCTGCAGCAGGTCCTCGCATTAACATGCTGACCTCAAAAACTATTTCATGGATCATACTGCCAACAATAGGGGGAGCTTTATTTCCCAAAGATTTTGGGGCATAATCTCTCAACCGATAGTCCGATTTAGTCCAAATTTGGTGTGTTCAATCAGGGAATTGTTTGAACAAAGCAGGGGACTGGGGGCTTTACAGGGATATACCCTTCCTGTCTGGGAGGACAGCACAGACCTAGTTTGGATTTCAATTTCTCCAGTGAAAATCCAACAAAAGCAAAAGCAGCCTTCAACTTAAAAACGGACAGAGTTTCTTTCATTAGAATTTTCACAAGACGAACGCACACTGAGCAACAATATTTTAAATGGGAGTTAGAGAAGACTGGTTGAAGAGAATCAGTCAGACACTTTCTGAGCCTGAAACAGATAAGAAGAATCAGGTTTCCTTTAGAAACATCAGAGCAGCCCTACATGTGTTTTTACTATTAGTCATTGTCGCCCGGCGGACAAAGAGCAGATTAGATGGATCTTAATGATCCCATTGAGACACCCCAACCACTAATAGAAATAAAGAATATTAGCATTATACGACTTGACCTGTAGCGTCATGTGGGGCTACACACATTTATATTATACTCCTGTCATTCCAACATGGCGTTTCCCTTTTTCTTCTCTGCTTTTTAAAGCGACGCCTCTATTGAGAGGGTTTGTAAGAAAGATATGAGTTGCACCTAAAGAACAAACTAGAATGGCATCTGTATTGATCCTCCAACGGTTGGTCTACTGGCTTAAACACAGAGAAAGAACTGACGCAGGGAGGGAGACAAATCTATTTGTCTTCATTTAATCCTAGTGTTAAGAGGATTGTGTGTAAAATGTTCATGCCATCATGTGAAAAGATGTGTGCAAACACATGTGCGTGCAGATGTTCCACTCATGCAAACATACACAGACAAAATCCAAACCCGTCTTTGCTGTATAGCACTCACTAATCCTCCGCACTCTAAATATTCAGACAACGACGTGCCGGCTTTAATTGTTTAAATTTTTAGAAGGATGGAGTCACATCAAATACTAAATCTTGATTGGGATTTAGAACTGATGGATGGAAAGATAGAGAAAGAAAACTGACGCAAGAATCAAAATTTTGTTCAGTGAAAGAGGAGACTCTATTTCAGCAAGCATCTGAGCCCACATTTGTCATGGCAGTGTGACAGTGGGTGGGGTAGAGGTTGGGGGTGGGGGCTATGGGCTTTAATGAAGAAGGAAGAGCAAGAAAGGGTCCATCTGTTCTTAGAGAGGCAGAGAAAGAGAGAGAGGAAGGACGCAACAGAGGGAGGTAAGCATGGAAACATCTTTCTAAACTAGCCTTGTCTTGTTTAATGCAGTGTGCCGTTTAACTGCTGTCTGTGAGGGCAGAGGTGTTTGACACAAGTTTATCTGATGTGTGTTTAATCCTGGTGGCCAGATGGGGACAGACTTGAATGTATCACATCTAGTATAATCAGAATAGCTGTACAGCTGCAAGCAGTGAAAAAGAGTTCCTGAGTGGTCTCAAGGGGAAAAGCAAAGTTAAGCTTTCAGAGTCCAAGTACCATACATCCAACCGGAAGATTTAGACAGCAAAAATAATTCAGTTAATTGTATTATTTTAATTGGGTTCAAGTTTTATTTGACAAGAAAAACATTTAGATTTAAGGATGCCAATCCTGATGTGAAATTCCGATTCCTTTATATATGATTGTTCTGCCTGACAGCCAGCCGAATTAAAACATATAGAGTGAGAAGAAATACAAGAATCAGCTCATAATGGGTGGGACCTCCTGAAAACATCCTCAAAACACAGTCAGAAATGGAAGATCTTTAAGTCAATATAAATTCTCAGCACTGAATATCATAAAAGTTTAAGATCACTCTTAAAAGTTACAAAGCATGCTGCTTTACAACGAAAGAAAATTTAACTCATGAATGTTATTTCTAGAATTGTTTTTTTATTAATGGAATAACGGAAGAGATGGGAGGACAATTAAATAAATGCAAAAAAAAAAATCAAAAATGTTGTGGCCTGTAAATTGTTTTACCGTTACACAAATCAATATTTGAGCATACATTATATATTAATGTGTAATATAAATGAGGATATTCATAGTGCTAAAGAAACAGAGCATTAAAAAGTTAATATAATGTAGTTTGCCTCAGTTCTACGGAGAAGTTAACGTCTTTCAGCAAATGTTTTGATTTTACAGCTCCTAGTTTGACTATTTTGGTGCTTTGGCATTTTGATCTCACTGTACCCCTGCTACCCTGAACAGGATAATTAATTAATCCTAGTAAACCAATAAAATGAAATCATTATATGACAGACAGCGGTTGCAAAAACTGCAGAACCCAGAAACTGAAGGGTCAAACGAGAAGAGAATCATGGACCAACATCTGTCATCTGTTTGAGAAGAAGCAAAACTTTTGTCATCTATCTGATCGAACATTTGTAAATGACTACTGATGTTGTTCAATCTCAAAAAAGTGGGATGCAGTCTAAAACATAAATAAGAGAGTGGAAATTTGCTAATCCTTTTTGATAACTAGTGGTATATCCCCCCAAATCCCGAAATCCCCTGTGTTGTACAGGCAATCCCTCTGATTTAAACGCTCCCCTAGAGATAAAATTATAGAGCTCCCCGAGTCGATGCACCAACGGTTGAGAAATTATGGCCCGGAAAACATTTGGAGATTAAGCTCCGCCTAGTGTCGGAAATATACAACTGACTTCTCCCAAAATTAATCCAGCTCCTTCCCCGCAATAAAAGTTTTTGAATTATCGCGTTAACACAAAGAATATCCGTACAGGACAGCAATGACCAATTCATAATAACCCGGACGTTTCAGGGATATAATTAAAGTCAATTGGCAACACTCAAAATACATTGACTCCATTATTTATTTATTTTTAACATATATACTTATTCTGAAGCTGATCCCAGAGACATGTTTCAAACTAACTTTTGTTACCTGGGTAACAAAAGACTGACAAAAGACTGACAAAGACTGGGAAATTTAAAAGAGAAGATCAACAAAATACCGGTTTGTGCAGATAATAACATAATAAAAGGAAGTTATTGGTAGCAGGTGATTGTACTATTGAGTATGAAAGCATCCCCTTTGTGAATCATAGGACAGCAGGATATTACTCTACGGGCTAAGGAATGTGAAAATGTGGTGTTGTATGGGTCAGTATTTCATTTTTACTAGTAAAAATATCTAGTTATGTCAAGGATAAATAGGGGTGCTGGGGGTAACTATGGATGGAAACAAATGATCCATTGTGAGGACCTCGAAAGGGAAGCGCTGATCGAAGAAGAAGAAGATGTAGGATTCTGTTTTTATTGGTGTAATATCCTGAAATAAAAAAATCAATGTGTTTTCATGACCTTAGACCAAATTTTCAAATCCACCAGGTTGTCCATATTTCTGCAGAACGTCAAAATACAGAAACCAGCAACGGTATTAGTAAGGACTTTAAGCATGATCTTTTTGCAGTCACTAGTAGGGAGGGTAAGACAAAGGGGTATGTGGTTGGTTGTGATCCTAAACCACTCCGCAAAACTCACTAAATCCTACGGATGGGACCTTTAAGCAGCTTTAAGCAGTCTGCTGAGCTGGACGGTCTGTGCTATGAGCTGACTGCGACGTGGCGGCGGTGGTTTCAGCGATAGATGATGTCCTAGAGGTGCTTGATTTGATTCAGGTCTGGGGAACGGGTGGGCCAGTCAATAGCATCGATGCCTTCATCATTCAGGAACCGCTGACGCACTCCAGCCGCATGAGTCCGAGCATTGTCATGCACCAGAAAGAACCCAGGGCCCACTGAACCGGCATATGGTCTGACAATGGGTCCGAGGATCTCATCCCGGTACCTAAAAGCAGTAGGGTTAATCCTGGCTAGCACGAAGAGGTCTATGTGGCCCTCCAAGGATACGTCTCACCCTAGCTTACCTAGCTAGGGTTATTTCTTGGACTATTTTCTGTCCTTTGAACATGTTTTTCAGATATTCAAGCAGTTTTGCACATGGATTTCTGCTTTTTGTATAGCCCTGCTGACAAACAAACCAACAAACAACCATCCAAACAAGCAAATGGATGGATGTAAAAACCTGTGGCAAAGGAAATAATAAAAAAAACATCAAAATAAATTATTAAAGTTTGAGCAGTTACTTATCATTATATATTCAACCCCATTGAGTGACTTTTGAAATGAGTTCATGTAAAAATCCCAATAACTAAAACAAAAATATATCCCATACCTTCCTTCAAGGGGGACACTTGACACAGAAATGTTGGCCACAGGAGCCATTCCATCATTCAGTATCCGTAACAGCCTGTCCTGTTCAGGGTCACAGGGGCTGAAGCCTATCCTAGCAGACATTGCCAAACTAAACTTTCCAAGAAAGGGACGAGAGCTCTACCTCCTGTGACAAAGCCATATAGTTTGTTTGTTTGATTTTAAAGCCAATTAGACAATTTTTGCATCTATCAGCCACAACATTGGAACCATATTCTGCTTATGATTTGGCAGATTGGTTTATATTAAATCTATCATTTATGTCATGGTAATATTGTGATGGTTATTTGGTTGGATGTGTGTATTTTATCTTAGTTAAATCCAAATCTCCAAAATGGTTCAGAAACTTGTAAGATCATGGAGTGGATGAGCCTTCCAAGTCTATTTTTGTGCATCAACCCAAAATATATAATCAAAGCATGAGGAACTACAAAGGGAGCGCAAAAAAAAAATTCAAGTGCAAAGTAACTAAACCCAGTTACATCAATTTATTTAGCTGTTGATATAACAACATAGGTGCTAAGGTTTCGGCCTAGTGGACCTTCCTCAGAGCACAAAGGGAGACTGGAGATCAGACAGTTTAAAGGGTGGTACCTTCTAAGCTCATAAAATAGTTCTATGAGCCTAGTGGGCTTTGAGATTGGATTTGAAGGTACCATAGCTTTAATCCTCTGGTGTGAGCATATTTCTGAAATCTCCATGTGACTTGGAGTGGTCAGTTGTGTCTGTGGTCATGCCAGTTGTAGTGTTTTGCCTCTGTAGTCAAGCAACATCTTCAGAATTGTTCTGAACTATTTTCAAACACCTATAAATGAGAGTAAAATATCTTATATAATAATATATAAAACATTCTGTCTTGCTTCGACTAGATTGACAGACTTTTGATAACGATCAGAAGTCGTAGAAAAGACTCATTTACGAATGTTGACTCTTTGACAAACAAAAGACTAAAAATCCAGACTTTTCAACTAAAACTTGACTTAATCATGTCGACCTAATATTGGAAACACTGCCGAGGATTTATGAGAGATACTAACACTAAATTAGATTAAAAAGAATACCTGACAAAATATTTTTTTTTAGCACAATGTATGTTCATTCTTGTTAAAATTTATAGCATAGAAAATTAATTTTACTTTGGATTCAAGGGGAAAAATGTTGGTGGAGTCTACCCTACTTGGATTTTGACCTATAGTCCGTGCTGCTGTAATGTCATTACTTTAACTCCTCCATTCATCCCTCGCTTTCACGACCCCCCCCCCCCAATGCTTTAACTGAAACGCTATCCCCTCTAACTTAATTAAGTGAAGCATCTCCTGACTCACACCGACACACTCTTTCAAATCCAGCGTTGTCCCGTGCGCCAGTCAGCAGTGCCCTCCTTTCTATATATTATGCTAATTTCCCTCAATCTTCTGATTGCATGTGGTGTGTTGTCTCCCCACTGGGAATACAGTATAGATGCTTCCCGTCAGCTTCATTCACTGACGGCTTTAACTCACCCTTTGCTGTTTTGACATTGAATGTCACAGTGTTGGAGGATTCTATCCTTCGACCGGGAATGATTTGAGCACGGAAAACCAAAGCAGGTTAAAGGCATTTAATCTTAATTAAATTTATTAGCGCATCCTTTCTTCTCTAATGTTAATGAGGGGAAACTTAAAAGTGCGTCCTCCGTATTTATTAATGATGGAGGTATGGCCATTATGAGGCATGATAATGGTAATTCACAGATATCTAGAGAGTATTTGGATAGGCTATAAAGATATATATTTTACTTTGCCCATTAGATCTATGATAAAGAATCCAAAGCTCTGACTGAATTGTATTTTCCTGAATACAGACAATTACCCGTTGTTTAATAGATACTATTTGTCTTATCTATCCAAAAAATGTAGAATTTTCAATGCAATTTCTTTTCTCTTCAACAACATGTAATCATCTCTAGCTTCCATGGATTTACAAGCAGCACTGAAGATATAATTAGATAGAAGTTGCAAAAGATGCAGCCAAGATGAAGGTGTGGATCTTCTTTCTGTTCCTGACCAATCAGTGGATGGCCTCCTCTGCAGATGGAGCCCCCACACCCTCATCAGCAGCAGTGACACCCACAGAGGATGAGAGCACCCAACTGGTGGTACAATAAACATTCTAATCATTTATATAGGGCACGGGAATGGACATTTTTATTTACAGTATATCATTTCAATCATACCAGTCCCATTCATGTCATGATATTGAAATCAAGTTACGATTTGCACAGTTGAATAAGAGATCTTATATCTGAAATTAACCCGGTTACTTTAATGAAACTTGACTTACGGTTTAGTATCAGTATATAGTAGATCAGCATAAAATTAAACATGTAAACTGCATCATTTGCAAATTGTAAATCAAATCTAAATAAATGGACCGACCTTTGTTATCAATCTCTCAGAACGTTCAATTATGTGAAAAGATTTTACCATATCAGGTTTGCTAATGAATGCAGGGCTGATTTGTCTCTGTCTGCATTTGGGTCCTTCAAAGGAATTTCTTCTCCCTTACTCATACAACCATGATAGGTTGTTTC
This sequence comes from Lophius piscatorius, assembly GCA_009660295.1. Classification (NCBI taxonomy): domain Eukaryota; kingdom Metazoa; phylum Chordata; class Actinopteri; order Lophiiformes; family Lophiidae; genus Lophius; species Lophius piscatorius. The sequence continues at coordinate 14,877 of VRLP01000939.1, read as the reverse complement.
CTATTGAGTTTAATTAATGAGAATTGTGCTTTATACACCCAACCATACCAGTATTAATTCTTTAACCAAGACTACTCTGGAGCCTGGATCAAGTCTTAAGTGTTGCCTAAATTTGACATCAAAAGGAGCACGTTTGTGTTAGCAGTAATCAGCTAACAAATACTTGGAATATAGTGTATGTTACCTCATCGTTATCAGGTGACAATATAGTGAATCCACTTTAGATGCAGGGCGGAAATTTTTGCTGTATCCATCAAGATGACTACCTGCTCTTCTCTGCACACAGGACTGGTTGACGAAATATGGTTACCTCCCATCTTCAGACACCTCCACCGGTCAGCTACAGGCCTGGACAGCTGTGACTAACGCCGTCAGGGCCATGCAGAGGTTTGCAGGCCTCACAGACACTGGTGTTGTTGGTGAGCACGACACACGATGGCTGTGGAAGGATGAATCTTCGCTCTATCAGTCGATAAACAGAGGCCAGCTTCTTCTTAAACTGTGTATTCTTTACATGACTCCACGGTCACTTCTGTGCTCGGTTCAGATGAGGAAACAATGGCACTGATGAACAGTCCACGCTGCTCCCTACCAGACCAAGATGAACCCTCCAAATCACAAGCCATCCCAGAAGGGAGAAGCATAAAGAGAAGAAAGAGAAGGACTTTCTCCACTTGGACACGCAGGAACATTAACTGGAGGTGGGATAGAATATATTTTTTGTAATATGGTCAACAAGACCAAACATTGATATCCTGTTTTCTAACTATAAGAATTTATTATATTTACTGAAATGGCATTTATTTGAGAACTAGATTGGTCTTCCCCTCTATCTCCGCTTCTCGTTCTCAGGTTGCGTTCATACCCGTCCTCTTCCCACCTGTCTCGGGAGACGATCCGCTCACTGGTCTTTTATGCATTAAGAGTGTGGGCAGAGCAAACACCCCTGGAGTTCCACGAGGTTGGCAAATTTGTCTGAACCCACCTTCACGAAATAGTTCAGCCAAAAGTTAAAACTCTGTTATTATTTAGTCACCCCCACTTTAATGGAAAGACTAGGGATGGGGGCTATAGACAAAACAGTAACCAAAATGATGTATATAATGACTCCGTGTTGCTTGTACGGAGTTATCCAAGTGTCGAGGAGCCAGCCCCAAGTTTCCAAATTGAACTGGATATATGTCATTTATATCCAAATAAAAAGATGAAATTCTCACTTACTTAAATCCATAGGAGCTTGTATCCCTGTACACATTAATGTTTACCTGCTGGCCAGAACATCACCACACACAAAAGAGAGAGAGCTCATGTTCACTTGGTCCAGGTTTTAGATTGTGAGATATTTGAAGTAATTTTATAGTTATCGTTATAGATGTTAAATGTTTTGCTGTAAAGCTCCAGAAATGTTTTTTCTGGATTTGGACTGGCATTTGGCTGAGTGGATAATTTCAGGTCTTTCCTTTTCTATTCCACTCTGTCTTCAGGTGAGCAGTCCAGAGGCAGCTGACCTTCAGGTAGACTTCCTCCATGGTTACCATGGTGATGGCTATCCCTTCGATGGGGCAGGAGGTGCAGTAGGCCATGCTTTTTTCCCATCAGACCCTGCCAGGGCTGGAGCAGTGCATTTGGATGCAGAAGAAGAGTGGGCCTTCAGACAACCAGGTAGAGCCATATCAAGAACAATTCCGTTTAGATATTCAGGGAGAGTTATCAACAGGGCCACTCATCACCCACATGCCTTATGCAGTCAGCGTGAACGAAATATCGGAAGAAGATATTCATCTGAGTTTGTAAGTGCTCATAGTCATCACTGTGAGCATCTGCTGTTAATATTTTTTCCTGGTAACCCACATGGTTAATATTGTACAGATCAGGTTTCTTCTGCTCTGAGATGTACTGTGTGTCCTGACTGCTTACTATCAGTACCGGCACGAACTTAACAGTCATTTGTGGAACAATGCCTATACTGTGGTATTGGACATCACAGGCTAAGCTTCGCCCCGCCCATTCATCAATGAGCCTTGACCGCTGATTGTTGCCGGTTAACCATTTGTCCCTCCTTAACAAACTCTGTTAGGTACTAACCACTGCAGACTTGGGACACCCAACAAAACCTGCAGATCTGGAGATGCTCTGGTCCAGCTGTCTAACTATCACAATTTGGCCATTGTTTCTCAGATCCTCTAGCCCAAGATCCAAGATACAACATTATAGATATACTTCAGACGTCAGTTATTATCATGTTATAGTTGTTTTACACACACGCACACGCACACACATACACACACGCGCACACACACACACACACGCACGCACGCACACACACACACAAACACTCACACACACACATACACGAACACACACAAATACACGTAAATCAAAAGTACACTTTCCCTTTGATGCTTGAAAATACATAATATAGGAAATTGTCATGAAATTTGTGTCCATAATGCAACTTATTATTATTATTATTATTATTATTATTATTATTATTATTATTATTAACCTGTGCAGTGGCACCTAAAGGACAAACTCGACACTTGCATTTGCAATAAGACGCCCAGAACAACACATCAGTCATTCTGTCCAACAGATCATCTTGTGGGCTAGAATGAACACTGCATCATCTAGTAGCTGATTGCAGCAACCATCACAGTCCACACTTCAAAAATTTAAAATGAAGTTCTTTTTTCACCTTCTAATCCCCTCACCATTCTCTTTATCTCTGTTTTTTTCTTTCTTCCCCTTCTTTACCATCTCAGCCTCTGAGGGTACAGATCTTTTCACAGTGCTGGTCCATGAGTTTGGCCACGCACTGGGCCTTGCTCACTCTTCATCCCGCCATTCGGTTATGAGGCCGTACTACCAAGGTCCGGCTGGAGACCCTCTACACTACAGACTGGGATCCCAAGATCTGGAGCACATCAACCAGCTTTATGGTAGATACACTAGTAGACTGTGTCTGACAGTCTTTAAGCTGGAATGAACCAACCTGATTGTGGGTAGTTTGTGAGGATGTTTCCATAACCATCTCAAGTCATTTCAACAATATGACATCATTTTTTCTACAGAAGTTATTATTCTGAATAAAAATCATTAGATATTAAAAAGAAGCATGGAAGTGGAGCTTTAATGAACCAATGATGACAGCTTCGAGCCAGTTGCATTGACTGACCTCTGCTGTGAGATTGAGGAAGTTCAGACACAAACAGCTGATGTTCCCTTTTTCATCCACCATATGATGCTGATGGTGCTAGTTACACAGCCTTAAAGTAAAAAGATCAAACGATCGAGGCCAGGGAATTCCAAAATTTCAACTCTTGGGATGAATAAAGTCTCTATCTATCTACTTATGAGTGAACTGCTGCTTAAAAATAGTAGTTCTTCTATCGTTTATGGTCTGCATAATGTCATGCATGCTTTCTCCAATCCATCAGTAACTGTTGAGACACACAGCTGTGCACATGCAAATCATTATTCAGATGCATCAGACTGAGGATCAAGCAGCAGCTTTGTTTCTTTGAATAGTTCTTGGCATCAAGGCTGCTGTTCCTGGAGGAAGTTCTGAAGCGGAGCTGCTTATCGTGTGGAAGCTGTCAAGGCTGTTATTACTGAGAAGGTCCAATTTTTGTCTTTTTGGTTCAAAAGTGTCAACTCTTTAGCTCCAGACTCACCGATTGGATCGAAGTTTCAGACCAGTTCTTACTCGACCATTGGGGAGGGGTGAATCCTGTGAAATCATACATTATATTCAGAATATGTTGTTTGGGGAACCGTTCATCTTAGACCTTGAAGGAGGCTCGCTCCCTTATGATAATGTAAAGATTTACATCCATTCAGGTTTGTGTTGCACCTATAAGACCAACTGCACATCTATTGAACATTCATCAATTTTTTACCGGCAAATACTCTGATTTACTTGTCTTTTAAACCTCCATCATAAAACTAACTACGGCTTCTTCATCTCGTTTTTCTGATATGAGAGACTACCAATGTTAAAGGTGCATGCACTACAGAGGAGTGTATATTAAACTGCCAATTAATCTGGACATCAAACATATCAAAATAAGGTCATTTGTATCTGCAAATACTTGTCTCAGAAAAATCTAACATTAGGGGCCTAAAATGATTTCAGATATATTCAGATATATATCATATATATATATCTTATATATCATATTTTTTAGAGTTTTTGAGATTCAAAACTAAGACTGTGCAATTGCCCTTGTGCCCAAACGTTTCCCTAGTACCATCATAAGGTCATTATTGGATCTCCTTGCTCCCTGACTGGTTAACACGCTCAACTGATGCATTCCCTGTAGCCTTTTATGCTAAATAGCAAATGTTAGCATGCTGGCACAACATGGTAAGCGCTGTAAATGGTGAACATCAGCATTTTACTAGGGTCGTTGTAACTTTTTACAAGGACAAGGATGTTCTGAAAGAGCATGAAATATTAAGTGGAGAGTAAATATGCATACACACATTCAGTGTATCCCAATGCTGCATGGTGCAAACTGATTAGAGCTCCCCCTGTACATTTTATGAGCATGATTAGCCTATCCCTTGAATTTAGATTTTCAAGAGCTGCATAGTTATTATTTTATCAACCCTTTAATGTCCACACCAAAAAAAAAAACAATGAAAAAATTATTTGGACCTTTTTTTTAATTTAACATCACAGACTCTCCAAATTTACCTTAAAATGAAAAACAGTTTAGTCAATCAATCAATGAATCAATCTTTATTTATATAGCACCAATTCACAGTGTTTTCCAGAAAGAGAAGATCTAGGCCATACTATTTATGTAATTATCTCATTTGTCAAGCATGTTTTTAATTTTGAAAAAAAAAGAATCAGATTTATGAAAATAGCACATTTTGATTAGATTAACTCAACCTTTTGATGAAGAATGTTTTTGAATAACTATTTGACCCTCATTAGGCTTTTTTGGTTGCAACAAGTTACATAATTCTGTTTTATCATTACCATTTACATATGCCTATCAATTAAATGCCTATTAAATTCAATTAATGAATACTAATGCCCCCAGGAGAAGTGGTTTCCCCCAGTGCTTCATCCTTGGCCTCGTACTGTTTTGCATATTTATGCTGCCACTGGATCATATTATAATATTACATAATTTACTCAACCAAACAGCTGAGAAGGGAATTACAGGGTTAATAATGTAAAGATATTCTTGTTATTTAATTGTTATTTATTTTTGATGCAGGAAAAATTAATGACCTGCTTGCCACTGATGTTCCTCGCCTGGTTCCAGATTCTCATCCAAGCAACAGAGGTCATCCTCACCACCATGATCATCATAGATATAGGTAAAACTGATGAGATCTGTTAAGAAATAAAACATTTAATGTTCAGGTTTGATTGTAACTGTATTCATGTGTTTATCATCAAACTACTTTTAAATTTTTTTACTACCGTTTAATACTTTTCTTCCTTTATCTACTTAAGTTGATGGGATATCTCTGAGCAGCAAAGCATTTGTGGAGCTTGGTAGTAAAACACGCTTGCAGGGACACTTGTTTTGAACCTGGAAAAGTGAAAAAACAAACTTAGAATGGCTCCATACAGCTCAAGATGACCGATGCATACATCAGAACGCTAAAAAAAATAAATAACATTTTTAATTCTATCATTAGATCTTACAATAGAGAGTAATAATGACAGTTAATTATGAAGTTTTTATTTTCGGATGAACCACACTTTTCATTTTAAGAGTGTCCTCATGTGTCAAAAGTAATCTCTGATTTTATCATACCAATTTAAGGAATGAGTTGCCTTGTAAGTTTTTTTTTAATCTTCAGCCCCACCATAGATCGCTGTAACACCAGTTTTGATACAGTGGCAAGGATCAGAGGAGAGACTTTCTTCTTCAAAGGTCTGAGCACAGCAGAACATGACTTGTTAGGCAAATCAAACTAGAAAATTCTTAGTAACTAATAGACCTTCAGCTCCCTTGCACAAGTACTCTTTTGTTTTTCGTACCTCCAGGTCTGACAATGTGGCGCGTCAATGGAGGAGGCTTGGTCTCAGGTCGTGGGGCCTCTGTCAGGAGGCTATGGAGGGGTCTTCCACCTGACCTACATCAAATTGAAGCTGTGTTGGAGAGACAGTCAGATCATGCTATCATCTTCATCAGTGGTATGCTATAAGATTGTAAATAACCTTATATTATATATTCATATAGAATGGGCACTGTAAAACAGAACGCTGTTCTGTTGAACTGTTTGGGTTATCTTAATATATTTTCCAAATTAAGAATTGGCCATTTCTTTTCTTTATGGTAGTTAGAAAACTGGCCAACCAACCAAATCATGTTTTTCTGCAGGTTCTCAGTTCTGGCTGTTCAGGGATCTCTCCCTACAAGAGGGTTACCCTCAACCTCTGTCTGACCTCAGGATGGGGGTAAGCCTATCTGGAGCAGAGGATGAGGAGGAGGAAGGGACAGGACCAGGAAGGTGGGGACTGGTATGGGATCCAGAGGAAGGCCCCATTTGGGGTAACATTGGAAATAGTGAGGGAGGAAAGGAAGAAGACACCTGGACTCAGCTGCTTACAGAAGGAGTCAGTGGCATCATCACAGACCTCGAAGGTGAGGACAGGAATCATGTTTGTTTGTCAAGTGAAATCTATGAATACAACCCCCAAATGTCCTGCCATCAAATAATAAGGAAGCTGAAACATTCTGTTGGTTGAGGCTCATTCTTCTCCAGCTAAATATGAAAATCAATACATCTGTTTGAATTGGTGTATCTGCCAGCAACCATTTGCCTCCATGTTTCCATTAAGTTAATATCAGTTCAACCACAAAACGGCAGCATGAAGTAAAAAAAGAAAAGGTTGCGATACTGGATCAGGTAAATAAAAAGTGGTAAAAATAAGTGCAATAAACACTGGTGGAGTGTGAGCCAATAAATACACAACAAATGGACCATGAATGGCTTTTTCTTTCTAACATCAATTTTTTGTCCTTCATCATGTCTGGAGACATTTGTCCTGTCCACCTTGATTCATGGCTACTAGAGATTTCCAGTGGTACTCCTATGTAGGTACTTCACATGGCTAATGCCTCACCTGTGGCCTGAGCCATGTTATACAATACAGGATACCTTTGGTTATCCATGCTAATCCTAAACCTACCCCTTTAATCCATGTTTTTCTATTATCAACAGCTTATTTATCAACAAGCTGGCAGCCAGAAAACTACTACACTGTAAAAAAAAATCTGTAAAATACTAGCAGCTGTGGTTGGCAGAATATTACCGTAAAAAATATGGTCATGGTGTACAAAGCTTAGCGGTATTTTATGTCAAACTGTTTACAGTTGCATAGTTGATTGCACACAATTACAGTAAATTACAACTTTTTTAAAACTTTTTTTTAAACTTTTGTCAGTGTAAAAGTGTAAAATAGTGTAAAAACTGTTTAATTTGAACAGTAAAAGAGGGTAAATTCCAATCACTGTAGTAAATAGGATGAATGATCACAAAGGAAGAAATAGTAAATAACTTTCTTATTTCTGTCAGAATATGTGGAAAACACAGAATTTTACTGTGAAAATACAATCATGATTTTGCTGGTAGGAAAACATAAATAGCCATCTTAAACCATTTTGAAGCACCATCCCATAATTTCGACAGACAGAAGATGCTAAAAATAAGATATATAATTGTGAAATAGTGATGATTTTCTCGGTTAGAAGTCTGAAATTAATTTAATTTACCCTCTATTTTATGTAATCAAGTACGTTACCATAAAAAGTTTTACATAATATTTGTTTTTACGGTTATTTACCGTGATGTCTCGTACACCTTATTTTTTACAGTGAAATTCTGGAAACCAAAGCTGCCGGTGTTTTACCGTGAATTAAATAAGAATTCTTCCTTCGGGCCTGAACTGTAGCTGTGAATGTATTATTTTGTTCTTTATCTGATTTCTAATAAATAACATAACATGTTGGAACAATGCCTGATTGATTTCTGACTTAGCAAAGAATTAAGGAGAGGATGGCAAAAAAGAGCCTGAATTTTGAGTCTGCTAACATTGTTCAACAGAATAAAATGAATGTGGCAGGAAATTATAAATCATCAAGTTGTTGTTGGTGAAAACTTCTCTACCTCTTCTTCAGGCTCCATCTATCTCTTCAAAGGAGACTCTTACTGGAAGTTCGCATTTCCAGGCTCCTCACTGCAGGATGGCTACCCAAGATCTTCTGCTGCGGATTGGCTGGACTGCACCAACTCCCTGCCATCAACACACACGTTGGACGACCTCTCCTTGTCTCTGTCTCCACCTGCAGGACGACAGGAGCTCAGGGAAAGATGGAGGGAGGAGAGCGTGAAGGAGGACACATCAGGAGGGAAAAGTGTCTACGGTAGGGACAGACATGGAAATAAAGTCTTCCTGGACAGAGGTTCAAACATCTGGACACAATGCAGCTGTCGGAGCGGAGCTCTCAGCAGCAGGGTTGCATCTTTTATTTTTGTCCTACCTATGTGTATATGGACACTTTTAGTCATCTAAAGCTGGACAAGACAAAAAAAAATTCAACTGCCTCATCAGGCTACATCATGTCTCTGTGTTCAATATCACGTTTATGCCACAGGGACATGGTTAGCCTTATTTAGCATTAAGTCCTGAAGCAGGGGCAAACACCCTGATACTTTTTTAATTTTAGTAGGACACAAATGAAGAGTTCATCCTCCCAGCGAGTGCAGCATCTCCTTCTATAGCGCATTCGTCTCATCAGATACATTGTCAGGAGTTTGATGGAGATTCAGCAATAATTACTGACTGTTAGATTGGCTCTGTAAAAAGCCAAAATACACTAACAGTATTGCCCATGTTTACTGGTAAGCCACATCCTGACCCTAGCTCCAAGTGTTCCACTGAACATGGCATGAAAATCCTGCATCTGAAATTCACATGTCCAACTATGCAACTCCTCCGCCACCGGTTTGGTTGGATACAGAGCTGGTTTAGTCTCGTGGCACAGGAGGTAGAATTTTGCCCACTGTTGACTGACTATGAAAGTGATTTTAGCAATTTTTATTATCCCTGGCACTGGTCCGGCCCTTATCGGTGGTTTTTCCGACGACTGAGCATGTTGCACCGGCAGCAAAGCTCATCAGTGCAAGAGATAAATCCCTTGATATGACAACTGACCCCATCTAAGTGGTGAGAGAGTGGATGGGAAATGGTAGGAAAATGCTACTTTCTTTGTCCCCTTGACTGCTGAATATAGAATACCAGAGTCATTTCTTCTCTCGTAGGTGGCTGTTGGCTGCAGCTTTTGCTGTGTTTCCTAGTGAACCTTTTTGGCCAAAACTACTCTGATGTCATTTTAGTGGGCTTTGTGCTCAGAATTCTATCTTACAGCAGAGATGAGGAATCCCTGCAGAGGTCACATTTTTTTTCCTTTTAAAACTTAAAGACAAAACTCTGATTCATAGGACATAATTTTACGTCATATACGACACCCCCGGTAAACTTTTCACATAATTGCAGCAGGAGCCGATAACATACGGAGACGTGTTATTATCAATGGAATTTCCCTATGATAAACAGATATCAGAGTGATATCCAGTTTCTTATCCTGCACACAGAGTAGTTAGCGTTGTTTACATTATCGTGAACTTTCAAGTTGTAACCTTCCTTAACCATATTATTACTGATATGGTGAGAATCCTACCAGAAATGATCAAAACAATAAAAAACAGATAAATATGTGCTTACATGACCTTAAAATGCATATCCATCCAGCCTGACAAAATCTAATGACTTTAAGACTCACATTTGAATGTTTTTCTACTCTTTACTACTATTATTACTATTAGTATTAGTATTAGTATTAGTATTAGTCCACAAAACATGTCTGGACCTTCACAGAAAGAGAGCCGTGCAGCATTCTCCTGAACAACAGAAGAAATTGAACTTGAACCCTGAATGAGAGCCCAAATTGATTTTAGCAGACTTATTCATATCCTTCCAGTTTCTTTTTAACTTTAAATTCACTTTCCAGAGATGGTGTTCACACAGATGCTTTTCACTAATGGGCTCACCACTGTCACATTTTTTTTTGTTGGCACAAGATAATTCTTCAGAAAATAAGTAATTTTATCACACTGACTTGACTCATGAAACTCATGTGTAGCCTTACCTGAATTAAAGTACTTTGATTTCTTTTTACTTCTGAGTGCTGCACACATATGTCCCGTAGCCATAGTTTTTAGCAAGGAAATGACTGAAAATTTTTGAATTGTAAAATAGGAATGTATTCAAGAAATACATCTTCATAAAATAACAATATAGCATACATTTCTGATCAATGATTTGTCACAGTTCGAGACATATAACGCACTGGAACTCCCCCCCAGCAGATCTAATTGGGGATTCTTAGAGTCATCAATATCTGCGTAACAATCAACAACAAGAGTGGCTGCTGTGGTCTCTTCATAGAAAGACCTGCAGGAAGCTAAGCTTGATGACTTCATACTCACCTCAGCTTCAGGAGTTTTCCATGACAACTAAGAAAAACATGAGTTGGCCTATATCTGAAAAATACTGCATCTTAAACGAGCCATGACAATCATTCATGATGTGAAATCCCTGTACAATAATTCCTCTGACTTCAGCACATTTATCAATACATGAAGGGAACACCTAAGATCTTCCCTCTCTGTTAGAAAGTGTCATTGTCATAAACAGAGGAGGTGACTAAACAATGGAGTCTCTGAGGAAAACCATGAAGTTTCCCTTTCATAAACAGACAGTGCTGGGGGGAACTACGGTCAGAGCAGCCAGATAAGAGGAGACACACAGCTCGCCTCTCTATCTCAGTCATCTCATTAGCATATTGTTGCTGGCCGCACAATTACGTTTACATCTTTAAAATATTTGGCCTTTCAAAAATAAACTTTGTCAATTTTCCGATAAACTGAATGTTTGTTTCAATTGAGGATTGTCTCACATAATCATTCCTTTTTTTTCTGGCAAAGTGAGATGACTCAAAATAACAACAAAAAATTGCCACGTTTGCCATTTCAGACGACAGATGCATTGACATGGTCCGTAACCAAGTAGTGAATACCCTATTCTCAGTTCAGGAGAGGGATCATCACATACAGCCAACAATTCAAACCCACAGTCAGACGTGTAGGCATCATACATATAGAGTCACCCATTCACCTATATCCTGAACAATGCCCGTTCTTTCTAATTCACAAGATAAGTCTTCTTCCACTTAATTACGACTTCTTAATTATCCCGTTCAGTGATAATGAATCAGATTTAGACCCTAACCCTATTAAAGGTCTGTGAATGGAACTGAAAAGAGCCGTTCATGTGCGGCTGAAATAAAAAAGCTATGCCATAGTGCAAAATCAATGTTAGAGACTGATCTCCATTACTGCGAGACCTTTGACTGAATTTGTGGCTGCTAAAGGAGCTACAAGTAATTGCTCCATTGTGGTGATTTCTTTTTCACACTGGAGATTTTGGTATCTATTTTGCCTTAGTAAATGTACTTAACATGTAAAATTCTCAATTGAATTTTGCGCTTATTCATGTTGCCTTTGGTTTATATTGAATTACGTTTGAAGATAGGGCACAGTTTATTATAACTATGCACGGAAAAATGCAAGTCACTAAGCAAGTGTCCGACACTTTTTCACAGCACTTTAAATACTGAACTATTTTGTCATAATGCATTCTCATCAAACACCATTGTGTGATTTACTCTGGCTACTTGCTAAAATTAAATGTCTGGCTAAAATAGTCAAACTGCCACAAACAGACTGTCCCTTTCCTGACTGTGTGCATTCTAAGGATTAACATCAAGCACCCTCAGAAGACCAACTGAGACACAGAGAACAATGCAGGCTGCTAAGTCCTTCTGTAGAAAAGCACCTATTGCTCGACATTGACAGTTTGGAAAAAGGACATATGTAATTGTCTTAAACAGGTTTGTGTCCCCGACAGAATGGTGAAAGCAATTCAAAGTGAATCTGATTTTGTCAGATCTCTCCTGTCTAACATGACAGTTTACTTATATTAACCACTCAACATCTCCAGTAGCGCTGAATAAGGAGGCAAACAGAAACATAGCATTAAAAATTGGGATTCCAAAAGGAGGTAAATGTATTCAGCACCCCACCATATTTAGAGCAATCCACACACCCCTTAGATTAAGACACACCAAAGTATCCACGGCAAAATCCGCTTTCTAAATAAGAATTGGCTTAACTAGTTCTTACATTAAGGAAGTGATTACTTTTACGTGATCACAAACACATACATGATGATAGTGACATGTTGGAACATCCCGGCTTCATATGGATGAAAACACTGAATAGCCTCTACATTTAGATGTAACTTAATATGAAACAAGTATTTAAAATGCGTGCTTGTGTATGTATACAAATCTGTGGAGGACATTAGATGAAAAGTATGACTCTGACTGATAATAGTTTGATAAGCCTCCCCCAATCTGATGCAAGGTTTAAACCATTTCACATCTGTTCAGACTTGAATCCTTAGCGTTTAAATCAATTTTGCTCCTTAAATGGTGCATATTCTGGGCACAAGGTAAGATGCAATTGTTTTGCAGCATTTGAAATAAATAGATAAAACAATAAGCCGTTTGGAGCATTGATGTCACAATGTGGTAAGAGGATCTCTTGAAACTGATGCCAGTATTAATGCCTTTGTTCCTTTGATGTTCCTATCGGGGTGGAGCAGGGGGCTCAGTCCATTATTGATGCTTTTAATCCTTTGGGGTGGAGCTGGGGACTCAGTGAGCTGAATAGAGACGCTGAAGTGGAAGGCGCAGGACACGACTGACTACAGAGATTTTAAAGATACTTTCAGGAGATTTAAAATGAGCCAATAACTCGGACATTAATGGAGAAATCTGCATTGAAATTTCTGAAACCGTGGGTACTGTTCTACCTTATTAATAAGGTAGAACAGAGGTGACCGTGACCGGGAGCACCATATGCTGTTTAAAACGGAGATTTGGGTAGAGTTCCTGCAAATGGTTTTCATGGAGAAATGACATTACAACTACAAATAACCGATGAAAAAACAGACTGAAAATAAATGCTATACTAGACGCAGAGAGATTAAGAAGTAACTGCAATTGCTGATTATTATGCTTGCAATAATGATACATTATTTATTTAAGTTTTTTTAAAGTGAACACATGAAGAGAACTAGACTCACGCTCCTGTCCCTAACTGCAAGGGTACATCCCCAAAAGAGTCCCCAACCCCCCTGATTGAACTCCTCAAATCTTAGTAAATGTGAAGCTATTCTCACAGTGTATTTGGTCGCTCCCTGAGTACTTTTTCAGTCACTCATGTCTGTTTTTGATAGTATAAGTCAAATTATCAGAATTTTAGAATATATTTGACAGAAAATGGTTTATCAGTGAGATAAGAGCGCTACCACAAATGCCAGCGTGGCCCATGAGAAGGGAGATCGGAATGTCATGATGCAGTGTGAAAACACAGCAGTGAGATTGAGTAAAGATAAGTGGATTACCTCCATCTGCAAATGGCAAAAGAGAATGTTCCAACTGAAAGTGATCCAGTGTTGATGTTGGGTATCTCCGAAGTACATCTTTGAACATATAGAAGAATCATTGGGGTTAAAATTATTAAAACTGATGGCATTGATTAGAATTCTTGGTCTATGGCTCTGCCTTGAAATTAAGTTTGAGAAATATCTATTCCTCGCTGCTTTAAATTAACAGCATATTGGTAATCAGTAAGGGGATTTATCACACTTGTCTGACGCCCTCCTGTCTGACGTGCCCGAGCAGCCTCATTCAACCACGGCTGGAATTCATGTTCGGGCCGAATGACCTTATTGGGGCAACAGAACCCAGGGTGGAAGTTCAGTTTATATTCAATGAAGACAGAATATATTCAGCTCATAGAGGTGATGAAAGAATGTTACAGATGAGAGAGGAGTCAATAAAGGCAAAAATAAAATAATCAGCTGTTTAACGGTGATTAACCTACAGCACTAGGAAGGGACGCTGGTGCCGGGAGGTAAATTGGGAATGTGCAAGTGGTCAGGAAAAGCTCCGTCACAGACATTAAACAAATGCACGTAAATGAAATGAAGAAAAGAACGTGACTCACCTCATGGATAAGGCCTTAACCAACCGGTCAAGGTTAAAATAGTCAATGAGACTTAAAAATCAATTTAGCATTGGCTTAGAAGGACAATAAACATGAATATTAAAATTTAGAATGAAATTGCTAGTGGGTTAAGGTTGCCAAAACTTAAGGCAGTCTTCCACCTCATCTCCAGGTAAACCATTGAGACGTAATACACGAGCAATTTTAAGAGATGCAGAGAGGCCACAAGACTCCGTAGTGAGCCATGTCTCAGTCACACAGAGGAAATCCAACCAATGAGAGCATGAGCAGTCATTTGTTATACGTGTCTGAAAATGACCAGGCATTTATTAGGCCAATCCTGATTGGATCAGGTTCCCAGGTGTTTCATTCACAACAAATCCACATATGCTTTTGGACTGTGGCAAGGATTCAGATAAGGGGAGAAGCATTAGACTCTACACAGGTTGGGATTGACTGACGCAGGACTTCATGCACTGGTGCCAGTGGAACCACCTCCAGATCAACGCGGGTAAGACCAAGGAACTGGTGGTGGACTTCCGCAGGCGCACACCCCCCCACACACCGGTGAACATCCAGGGAATGGACATTGAGATGGTCACGTCCTACAAGTACCTTGGTGTTCACCTGAACAACAAACTGGACTGGACTCACAACTCCACGGCACTGTATAAAAAGGGTCAGAGCCGACTGTATTTGCTGAGG